>JASSRZ010000072.1:8181333-8203932 GCA_032164315.1 Malacoctenus gilli | reverse complement strand
AGTTGTCAGAACGCTGGTTTGTAATCTATTAATAAAGTTTGACTGACCTATCTGACTGTTTTGTTGACATTCCTTTTCGCGCAGCTCCATTTAATGGATGCATAAAGTAACCCCAGCCTCTACTGTAGCGTCTTTTCTATGCGCCTTATATATGAACAAAGTTTTAAAGTACGCCATTCATTGAAGGTGCGCCTTATAATACAGTGTGCCTTATAGTGCGGAAAATACGGTATTCAGATCAGCATGAAAGTCTCACCTCACTCCCGTTCTTGGTGAAAAACACAGTCAGCTGACCGTCCTCGGAGTCCAGAGAGATCCCACAGCCCACCCTGTCCCCTCTGCAGCACTTTGGACCAAACTGCTGTCCGACAGTGTTTCCATTATACAGCCTGTGCAAGGAAAAGTGGAGGAGGTTGACAGCTGGTTCAAACTGACGAGAGACCTTGTTGAGGTTCACAAAGACACCAAGGAAACGTTACAGAACTGAGCGTGATTAAAAAAACAACATGTTGCACACAATTAGCAGCTTCTTTGAAAACTAAATTTGCTTCAGAAAAAGAGACCTCGTTTCTCTCGCATGATTTACTGTCATTTCACGACTGTCAAAGCTCTAAAGGGGCTTAAAAAACAAACAAAAGATAGTGACACCAAATTATTGTCATTTTTAGAAAAAGCTGGTCTGTCGCTTAATTCACTGGCGTCCCCGTGAAAGAACCTCCACCGCTTCCCTTCCCTTATGTTTTCAGTTCCAAGTGTCATCATTTCACACCATGCTCCAACACTTTCTTATATGTAGTGGTAGAAGGTAGATAAGAAAACAGCATGTTCTTGTGTTTTTTATTATCAGAACAGCTTAGTTGGGTGTAAACGTGTGACCAGTAACAGCTTCATCCAGATCCGAGAGCGCAGGGGAAAAAAACAGCCCCGAAGCTCCCACTGAAAGGTGTGACTGAGTGTTACGAGCGGTCCTTTGGGCGTATCAGAAGCGCATCAGCTTTTGAATGGCCGCTTAGAGAAAAAACAGTGGTATACATACTTGCCGTCGTCGGCGTGGAAAGCCACGGAGTGAGGGAGCCAGCCGGGCTGGTGGTCCAGTTTGTAGAGCTGAGGAACCAAACCGACCGCGATCATCCCCCGGACTCCCGTATCCACGATCGTCACCTGGAACCACCACAGGCACAAACACTGAACGCCTCCTCGAGTTGTCGTCTCATTTCTTTTGGAATTACTTCTTTAATTAATCCTACGACTGAACATAAACGACATGAAAATGTCGTGAATTCATTCCTCTGATGTGTGTATTTAAACACCAGCCTGGACTTTAAACAGGAAGCTTTTTCCGGCTGAGACAGTGACTCATCAAGCATTCATCGTACGTTACATGTGGGAAACTTTCAAATTGTGTAAGTGGCGTGTATCAGCAGGGATTAGAGGGAAAAGGGACAGGAGGGCGGGTGCATGGTGGGTGAGGGACGTTGGTATATCTCTCCTGCTGGTAGGTGCTGTAAGACATGTGTGATTCACCTTTAGAAATCTGAGAAAAAAAAAAAAACACGCACATGTCCAAAGAAAACCCAGCACTTATTTGTACTTACAGTATGTGCAGTATAAAGAAACCTTCGGACCGGAGAAGTCAGAGGATGTGAATGCAGGTTGACATTCGAATTTGACATAACAGTGTATAGAAGAGACGTTTGAATAGTTCAGAACGGCTTAGCAAACACTTGGCTGAGGTGCCTTCACTTACAACTATGCTGATGGGAGGATGAGCGAAGACACAGTCTTGGAGTTTCAGCTGGAATCAGAGTTGCAGCAAAATCTCGAACTAACGCAGTTAACAGTGACCATGAGTGAAGTGTACTGTCAACTTTGGCCCATTGAGCTCTGGTTCAAGCGAAGCGATACGAGATGTACGCACCGGGTGCTCACTGACCTGCCTCAGGTCTGAGAGGTTCAGGCTGATATTTCTACCTTTGTGTTGGTTCTCTAACACGTCCTTCGTGGTCACTGCACTGGATTTGGCTGCGACCTGCCGGAACTCCAAGAATGTTTTCTGAAATAAAAATCTTTCTCCATCCTCACATTCATAATAAGGTGAGAAAACATTTGGAGGGCCATCATTCTGGGAGGGAAACTCACTTTAAGCAGCTGTGAGATACTTTACCTCAGATCAAATTGATTAAATCTTTCCTGATTCACGTATAAAAAAACTTTCCTAGCAAAACTCAACGTAAAACACAACCAGATATATTCATTTATAAAGTAAATATACATATCAAGAGTAACAGCGGATCTGGTCAGTTCATTGTCTTTTCTTTTTTCACAGACTTACATGTAAAAAAAACCAGTCATACAAGATGGGTAAATCGGTTTGACTTATGTATTTGTTGTCCTCACTTTTTGGAAAAAGAGCTTACGAGTCTCTCGTGTCTTTTGGTGGGACCTCACGCAGCCGTCTGAAACGAAAAGCCTTCCGTGAAAAGCCCGTCCGCAACCCTGCTATCATAACTGCGTGCTGACCGTATGACATCATCTCCTGGGAGGCCGTGGAGGACGCGGCGCAATCGGAGCGTTGCTGGCAAAACCAGGGAAGAAACTTTGCAGTTCTTTCCCATGACCTCAGCTCTGTGCTCAGCAGAGCAGCGAGGACGACGTCTGCTCTCGGTCTCAGTGTAAACATGAAGGTGAAGCAAGACGTCCGCTATCGGAACAACCATCAGCATCAACGCGACAACCATCGATCATGCGCTCTTTTACGCAAACGGTTTCTTTGTTGCCTTTTCTTTTTAATGAATCCCACAAAGTGAGTCAGAAGGACAAAAGTTACTTTCTCACTACGTCAGAGCAGCCAGGATGCGTGCGTTGGACGAGTTGAGACGCGCTTCGCTCTGCAGTCACTGTCCCAGAGTGTTTGTGCAGCGCTGCGTCCAGACCCCCCCACACACACACACAGAAACAAACTGCACGGACTTATTTGGAGATATAAAACCAATTTGTTGAGCTGAGTGAATCATCGGGCCCAGCAGGTCAACAACACCACTTAAGCTTAATTGTACTGTATCTGTGTGTGCAGCTGCTGTGAATGCATCTTTTTATTGCATTGTCACTGTTTCACCGGGCTGCTGGTCGGATGAGATGCTGCCGACTGCTCGTCCGATTCATTCGGGTCTTTTACATCCCAGCTCATTTCAGAGGCAGTCTCTCTCTTACGACCGCAGTTTACAAAAGACACGTCAGGAAGGAAAAAGAGTTTCAAACCAATCCTGCAACTTGACACAAATTAATGTAAGCACTTGTGTGAAATCGATCAACTATTGTTGAATTAATTAACAAGATTTCAAGTCATAAAAAAAAGCCTTCTTTTCCTTTGAACGGTGCCGAGTCTTGACAGCTCTGACAGCGTTGTTAAACCTGCACGAACAATAAAAATGAAGGTGTTTGAGGGACAGGGGCGATGTGGTGTGACAAATCTGCTTAGCAGGCAGAAGGAAAATCTGTTGTGCGTTTTTTTGGCATTTACTGCACGACTTGAGGAATCAGCTTTGGCTTCAAGCATTACTGTAAGCCCGGTTTCAGCACACAATGTACAGAGGTCTGCCAAGTAAACTCTGCAAGTTTTTTTGTTTTTTTTTCAAGCTGCAACATCTTTGTCTCTCTAATGAATGCGAGTTCCAGGAGACAACATGATTCCTTTTTTTGACGATGACTCAAGAAGCTGCAGAAATGCAGATGGGATGACCTTTGCAATCAAGGACACGTTTGACGCGGTGTCGTCGGGAATCCTGACGTGTCACACCGAGAAGCCGCTGAAGACCCCTCGAGACACTCGTCCCAGTGAGGGACAGAGTGGGGGGGGGGGCCTGACAGAAGCTTCCTGATGCAAAAAACTCTTTCGCTGAGGAATTCGGGTGAACTTAAGCTGGCAGAAACAATCCTGGAGGCTTTGCTGAATTTGTAAGCTTAATAATCAGGGCTGTTGAGTCATGTATGTAAAATTTCAGCACCTCTCGCTGACATGCTGGACTGACTTTTGACTGTATTTTCACTGTGTGCTAAGGTGACACAGCGGGGTCGTGGGCAGCTCTCGTGCCTCGCGGCGAAAAAAAGGTCAGTGGTTCACGCCCAGCAGAGACCTCTCTCTGCGGTTTGCATGTTTCTCCCGTGCATCAGAGCTGCATTGTGCGTCTGTGTTTGCAGGGATGGACTGGGCAATCGCTCTGGGAGAAAAAAAACAGCACAGCCACCGAGAGAGTGGATGAAACTAATTCATCCAAAGAGCTTGATGAACGCAGCTCCATAAAAACACGTTTATTAGATCGCATGACTTTTCCGTTCCTCCGGTCCTGTAGGGTGAAAACAGCCCAGAGCGTCTGAGCTGCTGAATCATTTCACTCTCTCCCACAGCTGAAGGCTCTCAGAAAAGTGTTGAGCTGTCAAATACAACCAGCAGCTCAGCAGGCTACTGTAGACCTGTTTGCAGGAAAACTGGACTCTGGCTGATCATCTATTTTACCGCTGAAAAGAAGCAGCATAATTGATCAATGCTGTAAAATGGGCTGCTGATGGTCCATTTCCTTTTCTACTGATGAGAGCTGTGGAGCCATAAACTGCACTTCTTCATTTTGAGTACAATCAAATCACATGAGACGTCAAAAAAGCAGTAAAAAAGTACTAAAGTACGATCACAAATGTATCTTTGCTTACTTCAAAATAGCGGTTTCTTTTGGATAACGGCCTCGCTGCAACAAAACAGCCCACTTCGTCTGAATTTCCGCGGTACCTATTAAAAGCAGGAAGGCGTGATGAGTTTCCAGCATGTTCAGTCGCACCTATGAAGACGGCGTCGCTCATCACGGTTACCTGAGTATGTCTCCATCCCTCTGCATCCGTTTCAGCCTCTCCCTGTAACGAACGGCCCGCACCTCATGGATCTCTCGAATTCGCCTCCTCCAGTTCAAGAAGCGATAATGAAGGTTTATGTCGTCCATGTCTGAAAATCATTACAATCTAGGACAGAAGAAGATTGCAGAGAAAAATGAGTGGTTAAATATTTAGATGACTATAAATAGACTTTACACCACAGTTTACAACCGGAAAGGAGCTTTCATTTGTGTAAAAAAAAAAGCTTGATCGGTTTCCCACATTTAAAAAAGGAAAACAGTTATTAGTTTAGTTTTGAAACGTAACACATACAACCAGCACTTAATGTTACCTCAGTCATAAAAACCATAAACAGGTGATTGCAGCGAAAGTCTTGCACCTCCTTGACACAGACACCTTTGACCACATCATGATTATCGCTGTTGCTGACAACATGAAGGACTTGGCTTTGATCCTCACACCCTTCCTGCAAGGGGTTTGTGTTTTTCCATTTACATTTATTCGCACATTCCACAGTCATGCAAAGACCTGGACAAAGACTTCACACTCCCGACAGGCGTGAATGAGAGTCCCCAGCAGTCCTGTGACGATCAGGTGTCTCCCTTGGGTGTCGTTCACCCAACATGAACTTTGACTCAAACACAAAGTCTCTCCAGGGATGATTCCGATGTAATTCCTGGTCATGTTCCTTCAGATCTTCTCCAAAATTGGTGACTAAACTGGATTTACAAACGTGATTAAAAGTAATTTTTGAGTCTTTACTTGACTTTTGTGAAGTCATTGAAAGCTATTTTTTCCCAAATTGCTTATTTTTAAACAAGCAACACATTTATATGCACATAGATCACTTTATTTACCATATAAAAAATCTTTATGAACACACTGGGGGTGATTCGAGGTTAAATGTTGATGGATGACTTCAACAATCAATCTCTCATCAACACCTTTGCAGGCATTAATCTGTCAATCAGCAAATCCCTTTACGATCTAAACCCCGCCCCTACTGTACTTTTCTACCCAATGTTACGTAACCAAATCGGGGTGAATGAGGTGAACCCACATCTTTACAGCCAGGTTAAACGTCCTCTTCACAAATTTACCTCACGGAGTAAAATAAACGTGTTTCCTTGTTTTCACCGGATCACACGTTTCATTACACGGATGTGATTGAGCATCAGCGGCCAAAAATGCGGAAACATCATTCGAAACAAGGAATTACAAGCAATGTCTCAGTCCAAGTGTGGACCCTGAGACAGGTGAGACTTCGCATATTATTAGGGATTAGGAATAAAGTTCGTTTGTTTACTTTATTCATTTCTCCTTTTTAACGTCTCCGAAGCACCAAATTACGAGCCTCCCTCAAATGCACCGCCGCATTTCCCAAACTACAGGCAGGACTCGGTTGGCCGGCTAGCTGCTTTCAGCGTAACAACATTATCGCGCTCTGTGGCTCCTAAAACCATCAAACCTGAACACACCTCAGGCTAAACCTTCACTGTTAAAAGCTCCTCTGTCTCATATCGGCTGCTTACTGTTTATTAACTCGAAACACGTCGTCCTTCGGGTTTTCTTCCAATTTTAAGGAGGTGAAGTCTGTCACTTTATGTCCAACCTGCGTCGTCGGAAGTCCCGCCTCCTCGACCAATCACGTCCGACGATAAACACGAGAAGAGTCTTTAACCTGCGCGCTGCCGTGCTCGGGGGCGCGCGTGAATGGTGAAAGATTTATCGTCTTCCAAGGAAGAAAAGCTTCACGATTTTTCCACGATGTCGTCCTCGCGTTATGTTCATTTCTGTGTGAATTAGGTTATACACAAAACAAACTAAACTAAACAAAGAATGAGACACTTAAAAAAAAAAGTCTTTGTTTGTGACATTCTTTCTGTCTCACATGGCAGAGTGCTTTGCTCTGTTAGACAAAAAAACCCAAAACATACATTTAGATTTTTTTGTGGGCACAGAATAAGCCTCTCAAAGCCCAACATTTATGTGTTATAGTAAAAACGTTTTATGATAGCATTGTATAAATACACGCATGAATTTATAGGGTCGGAACTAACTCAGGCGAATATGTTGTTTTCAATGGGCACACAACAGGTTAAAAAAATGGTGAGTATTTTCATCTAAAAATGTGGGGAGACTTCAGACTCTTTAATAATGTGAGTAATGTGAGCGGCCTCTGGTATACATGTTATAGTACAACATTATTTTACTTTTCAAAGACAGAGAAGTTCTGCTGCGAGTCTGCAGAAAATGAGGATGCTCCAGTTACGATTGCCTGGGACGGCGTTCCTTTGGGGAAATCTGTGAATAAAAGAAAAATATGTCACCACCTTAGAGAGCATTACTGGAAGGCTGGGGGATTGTTTGGTACACTAGCCAGTGAGTCATCTGTTACTGATGCTTTTGACCTTTTTTGGGGGGGTTTGTGGAGTAAATCTCATTGCAGTGTAGAACTGCAACATTCACTATCAAAGCTTCAAAAGATGTTTTGCGAGGCTGTACTATTTGGCAAGTGGTTTGGACTGTTAATGCCTCGATTTAATATTTGCCAAGCTGATATAGCTTTTTGCCACCAAAAAAACTCCCTAAAATGCAATTCTCACATCACTACAAAATGTTGAAATGACACAAGCGGGCAGATCTCAGCCTGGAGAAACTGTATATTCAACATTTTATTCATCTGTAAGAATCACTCATGTGGCTTTTCATGAACTGGGATTCAGCATTTTGCTTCATTGACCTTTAACCTTTAGAGCAGCTGTAGAAATGTCTCAGAACATGTGTAGAGAAGTTCATCTAGTGACAAATTTGAAGTATTACACCAAAAGAAATGTGCAAATTTCCAAACAAATGAACCCCTATTCGACAGGTACAGATTATAGTGATCCATGAGTTTCTTTTTGATGTGTGCTTCAGGTAAACACTTTTCTTTAGAGTTGCATGTCAAATTTTTAGCCCCTGGAGCTCTGCTGATTAGGCCGTGTTTTCATTGGCATTACCTTGCATTTGGTGCTCATGCACTTTCATGTGATGATATATGGAGGTAGACGAACAGCGAAAAGTGTCGGGATCTCGTCTTCTAACTCAATGTGTTTGTGACTCACACAATGAGGAATTTACAGGGCGGAACGTTTTGCTCGTGGCTGTTGATGTCTTAGTCATCTCGCCTTGAGTGGCACTCCTTCAGCCTCCCGATGTCGACGGTGTCCTATGAATCTTTTGCCCTGCAGTTACATCAACCCCATAAACACAGGCAACACACTGTGTTTGTTTTGTGGTTGCTGCGTAAGGAAAATTCAAAATTGAGGATGCAACAGCATAAATAAATATATGGTGTACAGAATATTTCACATAAAGTGCTTTTTCCCCCAAAGAGCAGCAGCTCTGAACTTTGTATCCATGCTTTCCACGGGTTCACTTCTGATTCAGACAGTGGACCCCTCCCTGATCTCCTATTTACCAAACAGTAACAGCAAAGCTGGCACACAAGTATGACACCAAACAAAAACGTTCCAAACAAAAGCAATAAGCCCCCAGGTCTTCTTTAGCTTCCAGTGGTCTTCCAGCGAATACGGTTGTAAAAACACACACTGTCGCTGTCTTACAGACGTGGGAGTCGTCTCAGCGAAGCCATTGTTCAACACTACCAATTATGTTTGATCTCCGGGGCCCGGACCCTTCGGTGGGCAAACACTTCACAGATGGGATGAATATTTACATGGGGGAAATTTCTAATGTGGAATCAGTGCACTAATGTCCACATTGCATTTCAGTATTTGCGTGTAAAATGAGCGAAAGGAATTCATTTTTGCTGTAAAACATCAATGTTAGAGATGGAAAATAAGAGGACTAAGTTTCAGATAATTACATGTTTGCGAGGCCGCCTGCACTCTTGGGCTTCACTTTTCCATTTCCGCTCACACACTTTTCTCCATCTGCTCATTCAGCACTTCTTCCACCGACAGCTAATGATGGCTGATAACAAGTGCATTTTTACATTCAAGCGCTGACAGATGGCCAGTTGTTAAAGTGACACTCGGCCATGAATTTAGAACAAGAGCCGCGTTATTTGCTTTCCTGGATCCCGATTGTTTACTCACATTAAGACGTTGCCTGTACAAATAAATAACCCCCTAAGTGGCGAAAAAAGGCAGAGCACCCGGGCAGCGGACCCCCCCACCCCACCCCCGCGGTGGCGTAATTCATGTCGGCGTAGAAAACATTAATGTCCTCGGCGATGACAGACAGCAAATGGCATGAGCGTGCCTGTTTGTATGTGTCAGAGACAAGTCAAACGGGGTGTGCTCAGCTGCGTGGAAATGAGAGGGAAAGCTAACGTCCTCCATCATGTACCCTCCCATACCTTTCCCCGCTGCTTTCGGCTCTTTAAAAGCCGCTGCCAGCGGCGTCTGTCAGCTCCTTTATCACTTGGTCTCGGCTGGAGGGAATCTGGATAGACTCCATTGATTAGTCAGGAAAACTGTACTCCAAAGGGAAGAAGCAGTTTAAGTATTCGAAACCTGGAAGAGGGTTAGATTGGGATCTCTTATTCCAAGCATTTAGCAAGTTTGTACCAAACTGGACTTGACCCTTTTTATTGGTAAATAGTCCCCCCCCCCCATCTAGGATGCTTCTGTGCTTGACTGTCCCGGTGCTGCTCCTGCTGCAGACGGCCCTTTCGAGCCCACTGACCACGCCATCCAGCCAACTTCCCACTGCGCTGGCTCTCGGACAGCCATGTGGCGTCTACACTCTGAGCTGCACCCACGGCCTGCGCTGCACGCCCCCCAAAGAGGAGCAGAGGCCCCTCCGCGCCCTGCTGGAAGGCCGAGGAACCTGCAGTAACGCCAGCAGCAGCAGCAGCAGCAGCAGAAGCAGCTCCACGACAGAGGTCTTTGTCGCTGGTAAGACTCAACGAAGTCCATGTGCTTTGCAGATGCTGTGAATATATGAATGAATGAATGAATGCAGAGGGGTTAATTGTGTTTCTAGAACATGTTTGGATTTTGAACCTCAATCGCTGAATTATTGACTAATTCATTTGTAGTTTCACCAGGTAAGAAAGTTTGGGATCAAACGAAAAAGGGAGAAAAGTAATGGATTTGATTTGTGGCTCCTTGTCAGACGCTTTGTATTGTTTTCATTTTGAGTTTGTGTCTGCCTGTGTTACACAGTATTCCTGTTCCAAACACAGTGCAAAAGGAGGAAAGTGTGTGAGATCTGTCGGGTTTAATACAGCCTGAAAGTGTGCAGCGCTGAATGACAACGTTCTTTGTGCCGATGATATTTTTGTCCATTTACAGTCAAATGCCTTCAGAACTGTTGAAATTTGGTGATACATTTTGAAAACACTAATGAATCTTTGAATCTTTGTGTTTGTTGTCTTGAACTACAGACACAGCTCCAACGGTTGGTCCAAACGAGGTAAAACTCTTCTTCACTGAAAGAATGAATCACGTCTGAAAATCTTTGCCACACACCGAATCCATTAAAACTTTGTCCCTTCCGACAGGCTCCGTGCCGTAAACTGTTGACAACACTTGTCAAAGGTTTCAGCTCCCAACTGCTTAAGTCCAAACCCATCTACATACCGAACTGTGACAAGCATGGTTTCTTCAGCAGGAAGCAGGTGAGTTTGCAGATGGGAAGCTTCAGAACAGGAACACGAAAACAAGACGTTGGACAGAGACGAGACGGGCTGTTGCGATCGCAGTTTAAGCGCAAGTTCCTGTGTGTTTTTGTGCAGTGTTGGTCGTCGCGGGACAGGCAGCGGGGAAAGTGCTGGTGCGTGGACCAGAACGGCCTGCCGGTCTCTGTGAACAACAAGCGGGGTTGTTGATAGGCAGGGAGCCGACATGACTCTGAGATGAAGGAAGGTCCAAGTGAGAGGAAAGGACCTGAGCGCCGTCTCGTGCGCCGCTCCCCCCTCTGCTGGAAGCAGATCTTCACTGATGTCAAAGCCGTTTCACAATCGGAAGCAAACTTTGTCCCGTTGCGCCCTCTGTAGAACACAGTGAAACTATCAGACAGACCCAACACTTCATGGAAAATTCATTCTGCCAGTGGTCGCTGGACTTTGTTTTGTCAACCCAAATCTCTTTGTTTTTAGGACTTGCTTGCACCCTTTGTATTACAGAGCTGTTTGTGACTGTATTTTGAGTGCTGTCGACCATTGTTCAGATGGGGGCAAAATATATATTCATGATCATCTATCCTTTAAAAACATTGTTGCAACTCTGATATCATGTTTGAACACAGTATGTGAGACTATTTATGTAACTTTATGATAATGGTTTATTTATGTTAATAAATGAGAGGGTTTTTTCCAGCGGCTTTTTAAATTCTTGTTTTGAAAGCACTGTACGCATAAGGCAGATTGTAGTGAGCTGGACTGAAGAAAGGGATCCCAGAAATGTGTTTTTTTGAATCGCATGCACTGCAATAACATTAAAATATATCTAAAAAAATATTCATATATGCATTTCAAAGTATTAAAAAGACGTTTGTTATTTTAAAAATTGCCTTCTGACAAATATTCAGTAGATAGTTTGGATTAAAGATCATAAAGTCATTCACCATTGCTTTCTCAAATAACCTTTTGGGAGGTGTGCGTTCTATCGAGTACCTTTCCATTAATCTGCTGCGATTTATTAGCAGAAACCTGCCCAGAGGATTAACGAACAATGATTGTGATTTAGTTGAAGTAAACACACAATCTATTTTCACCTTTTCTCACTCTGTTTTTTCGGTGGGAGTGGGGATGCAGGTGGCGGGTTAAAAAGAACATACAAAGACTCCCAATTGTGATAATGAATACAAAATAAAGCTTCTACAGCCTGTTGTACTAAATGTAATGCAGGTAGTGTGTTACCAGCGGTGACACGCACTGACAGAAGAAACAGCCCACGTGGCTGACACAGAAACAGAATATTTGATCAGAGACTCTGTCATCCTGATTGATGTCCGTGTGCCGGCGGGCTGCGCGCCTGTTTGATTCATTGTTGCTGGCCTGCACGCACACAAAACGATCAAAAGTCGCCAGAGCAGGAGGTGCTGATCCGCAGCTCCAGCAGGCTGCGGGCGCGCGGCGCAACACGGCCCGCCTCGCTTCACTTTACATACGCCCGACGCTCCAGAGAGCCGGAGCCCAGCGCGCTCCCGGAGACACACGGCAGGACGGACCAGCTGCCGGGTGACAGAGGTGCGATGTCTTCTCCTCCTCCCGCCGCCTCCTCCAACCCGCTCAGCACGCTGGCGCCCAAAAGGAAGACCAAGAAGAAGCACTTCGTGCAGCAGAAAGTGAAGGTTTTCCGAGCCAGTGACCCCGTGATGAGCGTGCTGATGTGGGGAGTCAATCACTCGGTAGCTATGGGACGCATTCTTTTCCGACCTGTGTTTGTATGTGCCCGAGTGCGTCGAGCGTGTTCATTAAGTATTTATCCGCTGATCATGCGCAGATTAACGACCTGGGCCAAGTGCCTGTACCTGTCATGCTGCTCCCGGACGACTTCAAAGCCAGCACCAAGATCAAAGTCAACAATCACCTCTTCAACAAGTAGCGTGCCTCCCTGCCTGTGCTGTCTGTGTCTGGGTGCCTGCGTCCTGCTGCGTCCTGCTGCATCCTGCAGCACACGCCCTTCCCTTTGTAACCCTTCTGATTTATGCTGCAGCTCGCGATTATCACTAATTGCACACTCTTTTAGGGGAACAACAGCACTTCTCTCCATTCAGTGTTCCTTCGCAGCCTTCCTCGGCTCCATCAACAATGCATTATTGTGTGGAGGTCCCCAAAATAGCAGGCTGGGTTCTGGAGTGCGAAACATAAGGCACTGAAATGCTGTGTAAAATTAACAACCCAACTCCAATACAAATCTATCTTATGCAAATTTTTTTCCTGGCTGTTTGAAGCACAGGTGTTTTAAGTTATTTGAGTTCATTTATTCTGGTTTTAGAGCAGATTTTTGCAACACATTGAACACTTTTACCTTATCACTGCTCCAGAGATATTCAGGCTGACTGGACCCTTGTTGCTTTTTTAGTTTTGTCTTTAAAAAAAATGTCAAAAATTAGAATGAAATTCCGCCCTTTTTCCCCAACTTTAAACATCTGGCAGTAAATCATCGTTACTGTTGATTTTTGCAGAGAAATACTGGAGAATATACCAGCTGAATTTTTTCTGTTGTTTGACAGCAAAAACTCAGAGTAAAACTGTCACTTTACCACATCGGTGTTCATGCTGTTGAAGGTAGCTGAAAGTAGCTTCACTGGGCTAGCAGTTAATCCTTAGCTGAAATAAAATAAACATAGTTTTTAAGAATATTATTAAGCATACAGGAGATTCGTTAGATGTTGGCTCATGTTGAAGGTCTGACATGAGGTTCGTTTTCTATAAGCATCGAGCTCAGAAAACCGAGTGGCTTTCAATAATCCTTTAATCCATCCAGGAATCCAGTTCCAGTAAAGACTTACAAACAGAGGTGGGAAGAACAATAAAATAGGTTCTCTGAAGTCCCAAGTGCAGTTTCCTCTCTGAGTTTACTGAAGGCACTTTGGAGTTGTTGTTTATTTTCTTCAGGCTACTTCAGTAGAAGTACAATAGCACAAAATAGCAGGAAGAGTCCGAGATCAAACATCAGGGATAATTTGACTCGATGCTCGCCGTAGAATGTGGTTGCACAGTAAATGTGAGGTGTGGTCTGGTTGTGCTTAACGAAACTTGTCTGCTCCGTAGAGAAAACCTTCCCGGACAGTTCAAATTTAAAGAGTACTGTCCGCAGGTGTTCAGAAACCTGCGAGAGCGCTTTGGCATCGAGGACCAGGACTTCCAGGTAGGACGAGGGGCTCGCCTCCGGTCGGCGTTTGCATAGATGAAGTTTGTGTGAAAAAAGGACAATGAGTTTGCAGGACACACTTGAGGACACAAACACGAAACCACACAGATTTACCTTTTAGACATACACCAGTCCGTTTTTACATCAGTTGACCTTCTGTCTTTCCCATTTGCATCACTTTGTGTCCTATTTGCATGTGCCAGGTGGCATGGCGACATCTGTCTATCTGCTCCGCACACATTTGCTTAGTACATTGTGGGCGCTTGAAAAGGAGGTCTGAAGCTTTTTTCAGAGCTATTTTGGAGGCTTCTGGGTAAAAAATAATACAGAATGCAAGTAAATATACTGAAATATACTGGTAAAGGTTAAAGTTTGTGTCATTGCAGAACTGGTCTGATTCCCACCTTCAGTGCACAAAGCTCTCTGTGGCTACTCATATGCCTCATCAGACGTATTGTTTGAGGGATACGTTTGCTTTGGCGTCCCCCACGGGAAAGCTTCATTGATGCTTTTCGTCCTGCTGTCACCGACAGGTCTCTCTGGCCCGCAGCTCGCCGCTCAGGGACGAGGAGGGGAAATATGGCGGGCTGCTGACCTCCTACGACCACACTCTGCTCGTGAAGGAGATTTCCAGCGAGGAGGTGGAGGAAATGCACAACATCCTCTCGGAGTACCACCAGGTAGGAGCCACCGCCCCTGGTTGACCGGAAGGAAGCAATCTCAACTCATATTCACTGCGGTTTAAGTCATTTGATGTTTTGCCTCATGCTGTAGAGTCCAATCAGGCTTTCTGTAACTCATGGCTTTTCCATTCAGTTTTCTGTATTATGTCTCGCGAGTACACCGGGAGAAAAATGTGCAGCCCCCCCCCCAATAACCCTGGTTGCCATGGCAAAGGTTTTACAACATCAAAGCTGAGGGATGAGCGTTAGAATTTCAAACAGGGAGTTTTTCCTCCCGAAGTAATGCTACATGAACAGAGCTGCAGTGTTACATTCAAATCAGACTTTTCAAAAACACCTTGCATCCAGAAAAGAAGCAGCCGTGGCCTTTCTATAGAGAAATAGAGTTGAAAAAAATAAACAAGGGGACAGGTGCGGTTGAGTTGAGCTCAATAGAAAATAAGAACAGGCTTGATTTATGAACAGAATAGATGCGAATTTCTCGACCTTCTGCTCCGTGTTTGCATTTGTTCAAGTCAAAGGGCTCTTTTCAGAGCAGAAATTCATGCTGAATACTTTGAAAAGTGCATATTTTAATGACTTAAAAAGGTTTTGTTTTATATTGTGTTATTGTGCCTCTTTTTTGTCCTCTGCCTTCTTGTTGATGCATTTCACTTCACCACCACCTGAGCAGCTGGAAACCATCAGAACAACCATTTCTTTGAAAAGTGTCGTGCGATTCTTGAGCTGATCAAAATTACAGTAATAGGCTGAATTATTGGAATAAAATTGAAAAAATCAGTCAAAGTCTTTTCAGATTTACTTTTTGATGATCTAATTGGCCAATACGCCAACACTGGAACCCCACAATAAACCCGATTGGCTGTTCAGCTCCACCTCATGATCCATCTCCCATCCACTCGTGTCGCCCCGCAGCATGTTGTCACCTGCCACGGCAGCACGCTGCTCCCTCAGTTCCTCGCCATGTACAGAGTCACGGTGGAGAGCGAGGACACCTACCTGTTAGTGATGAGGAACATGTTCAGCCACAGACTGCACGTACACAGAAAGTACGACCTCAAGGTAAACGCTGCACGTTCGGCATGTCAACGAGGCTTTCATCAGCTCGGCTTCAACGTTCGACGTCTTTTCTCACTGAACGTGGCCAAGACATGAAGGCTGCGAACAGGACTTGCTGATTAAGACAGAGGACACGTGTCAACTTCCAAAATAATCATATCACATATTTCTACACGATCGATGAGCCAAATAGAGTGAAAACATGCTTTTGCCCGTTCATTTGGTTCATTAGTAACATGTTGCCTTTCCTCAGGGCTCTCTGGTGTCTCGGGAAGCCAGTTTCAAAGAGAAGGTGAGATCAGACTGAAAAGACCACACACGTGACCTGACCCGACCTGACCAGAACTCAACTCGAATCTTAAGTTTTCACCCTTGAACCGGCACAAACGTGCGTCCGAAGTATCAAATAATCCGTCAAAAAATGCAGCTTGCAAAGGATTCAACAGAAAATCTCTGCAGTGGATGTCCAGCAACAACACACCCAGAGTGCCACTGAACACTCCGTCTGGAGATGCAACAACGCTTGTAGGAAACAGATATTGTGAGGTTGAATATTGTGGCTCAAAAAAATAATATTGAAAGAAGGAAGTCAGCATGAGCAGAAAAATAAGCGAAAGGGAAAGTTTCATGGGAACTTCAGGAAATGTCTGTCCCCTGCGGTTCTGTGTCACCAATCGGCAGCAGTTCCTGCACAGTACTGCTGCGAATAAATGTTTTATCACTACCTTGAGCGTCATTGTTCAAGCCAGAAGTTTTTGCTGTACTCTGGAGGCCATTATTCCCGGTGGCCTCGCGAGCGTCCTCCAGTTGTTCGATGCCGTATTGAACACGCCGCTCAAGGACGAGGTGTAATCTGCGCAGGCGACATCCGGGCACGCCGGGAGCACGCGGGGACCTGCGGGCGGTGATCGGCGAGAACCAGGTCTGATTCTGGTGACATTGTGGGTGAAAGCTGCTTGGTGTGACGAAGTTTCTGCGAGCGAGAGGTCTCCGTTGTCGCGAGGGGTGGTTGGCGATGTGCCTTCACGGAGGTGTTCTGTTGTTGACGTTCAGGTTTTCAGTCACAATCTCGCTCAGCGGTCATTGTGGACATGAAATTGCCCCACATTTTTACCCTCCAAAAAAGACTCTTTATTCAATCAGGAGATCAACCGATGAGCGGCCTGAAATACTACCTGATTACAGAAATGTTCATGATGTAGATTTCCTCCTGTTAGGGAAAAATTAGGGACTCTGGCTCGCCAGGAACAAAAGCCCCAGCGTGCAGAGTTGCTCCGTGGACCACGTGTTTTTTCCCTTGCGGTTCTTTCTTGTTGGGGGATCCTCAGAGCAAACGGACATCAATAAAATGAGAGCTGAGACTGAAGAACCAAAAGTAGCAGTGTTTACTGAAGATTTGCAAAAGTTGGGTTACAACCGAAAATAATGAAGAGACGTCGCCGAAGAGCACTGGGTCTTCTTCCGCCATGAGTTTTGTTGCTGCTCTGGCTCTGCCTCTAAGATGGGCACCCCCCGTTGAGATGGTACTCTATGTGTGTGTGTTGTGTCGGTTGCAAAACGCGTTGTTGTGTCTCAGTTGTGCTCATGCCTCAATGAATCAATAGTAAAAACTTATGAATGCATTGTGTTTTATAGCGGAAACATGTGTACAGTAACGCTTGTAATGTAAAATCCCTTCACTCCCCTGTCGGAATCAAACAGGGGATCCTCGCTGTGAGGCGGCAGTGCAGCAGCGTGCGGCATCTCAGCCCATAATATGTCGTTTTTGCTGAACAAGTGCAAACTAATAGTTTGGAAGCGGCTGCTCCCGCCGTGCCGCCGCGCGCATGATGATGTGGGCGTACTTAGTATTCAGACGGTTCGTCTCAGGTTCACAGGCTACTTCTCCAACTGCCGACCACGAAACGGACTTTCTGCGAGGTGAAACTGAAGGCTGAGTGTGAAATTGTTTTTTTTGTTGTTTTTTTTTTTTTTTCCCAACGTTACCTCTTCTTGTTTGTGTTTTGACACAAATGCGATTTCAAGATTAGACCAACAATTTCACAGACTACAAAAAAGAATCACTTAGCAACAGGCAGCTGAAGTAACATCAGAAGCCCCCCCGCCTGTTAGGCCCCAGGCGACGCTGACCTAGATAGAAAAAGACTCCAAAAAAAGATCTGTTTGAATGGATTGAGTTTTAATATCAGCCGAGTGGTAGAAACCTTTGAAAATTTTCTCTCTGTTTATTTAGAAACAATTTTTTTTAGGGGGGGGGGTTGTTTGACTTTTCTGTTGCCTAAAATAGGATGGAATGGTGTTTTATTGAGAAAAATGCAAGTGAAGGTGTGCAATATGTGGCATGAGTGCTTTGTAATATCCAGTGAATTGGCCTTTTTGAATTTCCAGGTGAAAGAAGTTCCCACTTTTAAGGATGTAGACTTCAGAAATAACATGCAGAAGGTGTATGTGAGTGACGAGGAGAAGGAGAAGATAATGGACAAGCTCAACAGAGACATCGAGGTGAAAAAAAAAACCCAGAATAAAGTGTTGCCTCTTCGTGCCGGGCTCCGACGTGCTGAGCACGTGTCTGTCCCACCAGTTCCTGGTACGCATGAGGATCATGGACTACAGCCTGCTGCTGGGGATCCACGACGTGGAGCGAGCCGAGAGGGAGGAAGAGGAGGAGGAGGAGATGGAGTCGTCCTACGAGGAGGACGAGGAGGAGGAAAACGGCCTGCCACCGCCGCCGGGCTCCACCTCACCCGAAGGCATAGCTGGTTACATGAACTCCTTCAAGCCCATGGGTCCCGGGGAGTTCGACCCGTACGTGGACGTGTACGCGATCCAGAGCGCCGTGGGTGAGTCCTGACAGCTCGGTCGTCTCCGGGTGACTGTAACTGGGTTAGAGGGGGCTGTATAGCTGCAGGCCACCTCCACGTGCTGGTCAATATTGCTCCATATTAACACCGTGAGTGGCTCCTTTTTGCAGGTGCGCCCCAGAGGGAGGTGTACTTTATGGGGCTGATTGATGTGCTGACACAGTACGACACCAAGAAGAAAGCGGCACATGCTGCCAAGGCTGTCAAACACGGGGTGAGACATCAAGGTTCTTGAGTGGGGTTACTTTGCATATGCACTCACTGCACCGCTTCCCTGCAACAGCAGCTTCTCCCCATTGTGGTCATTAGGAGCCTGTCCTTATTTTTTTTTTCTTCTTCTTGTAGAAGTGGTTCAGTTTCACAAATAGGACAAGTCAAAGCTGGGTCCACGGTGGGGCAAGCAGCCCGTCACTTTACTTGCTCCTCTAGCCTGATTCAAGAGTAATAAAGTAATAGATCACAGAATGAGAATCATCTAGAGTCTACTTTTTTATTTTTTACAGTGTAGCCTGTTGGAGCCTAATAAGCATTGCCTTATTTGGCCAGAATTGTTGAACTCAGTCTCAAGTGAACTTGACCAGCAGCATCCTCCTGTGGAACTTTTATATTTATATATATCACTCCTATGAGATAGCTAGCTTCAGCTAATCTTGTATTCAACTGTGTTGCTGCCATCTGCTGTTCAGTTTTGGGTCTTTCTGCTGTGTTGTGATCTCTACTTTGAGTAAAAAAAAAGTCACATCACAATTGTAAAAATCAGCAAGTTCACTGCAATTATTGCACTTTCCTAAGATTTTCTTGTGGACAGTATTGGACCCTGCGGTGGAGCGGACTTTAGCCGGCGGGCTGCATGCTTGATGTCACTCGACATGCATGAAATAGAAGGCTATGCAAAACATACATTCACATTGATACATACCTGATGTTCAGTGGAGGTGGAACAACATCGTCACTCCACTCAGTGATTCTGACTGAAGGACTTGATCCCGCCCCAGTCCCCAGTGAACTCCCCCCCCCCCCCCCCCGCTAGTCAGCTTCAACTCCTGTAGATCGCTGACAGTAATCCACTTATTTAGCCAGAAGCAGAAAAAAAAATTGCTGTCATGTTTTTTTCACCCTCCTTTATGATTATTTTATACGATAAAAGGTTATACAGAGACTACAGAGAGCAGGAGGATGACCCCCACGCTGCCCTTCACCACTTGTCTCTTGTGTGTCCTGTTTTTTAATCTCGCTTTCTCCACCATGTGCATTTTTTTTTTCCCTGTGTGTTTTTGTAGGCAGGTGCAGAAATCTCCACCGTGCATCCAGAGCAGTATGCGAAACGTTTCAGAGAGTTCATTGCGAGGATCTTTGCCTGACTCAGAAATGCATCATCAAAGGCATGAAGAATGTTACTTTGCAGTCCCCACACAGTGCCAATTTTACATCATTCGAAGAATTAATTTGTATCCAGGAGGGTGTTTTTTTTCTCTCTCTCTCTCTCTTTCTCTCTCTCTCTTGGCAACTCCTGGTTGATGACTTTTTCCTGTTTTTCATTTAAATCTTTGGCAACACGTCTTTGTCTTTGAGAGGCAGCCAGAGAAACAGGAGTCCTCGAGCAAATCATGCGGGGTGATGCAACTAAATGCTTCTGATAGGAATCTACTTTTTCATGCTGTTCAGGGACGGAAAGATGCGTTTCTCCCTTCCTCCTGTTTCCTATTTGCTTTGATGGCATCAACCCAGCACAGCAATCAATGTATTGATTTGTTTCTGTGTTGATGATTAACTGAAGCAGGTGTCTTATTTTGAAACTGTTTATTCACTTTTTGATCTTTGTTGAATGATTTGAAGCCCATTAAACTGAGAACAGTTTATATATAAGTTCCGTAGGGATAGAAATATACAGGATAGGAAACAGGAATTATCTTGAATTGATGTGCTTGCAAATATAATGTGAAGCACCTCTGATTATTTATTAAAATAAAATATGAACTGAGAAATTGCAAAAAAAAAAAAAGAGTCTCCCAGCGAATTATTTGAAATTCACTTAAAGCTTCTCTCCCAGCAAGAATAATGAAGCCTCTTCAAGCTTGTGTACTGAAAGACACGTGGGTGAGAGGTGACGATCTCCTTCATTTATTGAGCCGTGCTGTGCTGCTGCGCCATCTTCAAGGTCGCCTCATAGAAAACGAACACTGCTGAACTCAAAGTTGGAGACTTTTCTAAACTCACACGCGCACACACACACACACACACACACACACACACACACGTTTACTGCAGTTAGGTTCTCCAATCAGCGACTATGTCTGACACATTAGTTCAGGAGGAAAACGTAACGATTTTGCTGATTTAATCTCATCTGGCGCTAAAGACACGAGAAGCGCTGGAAAATGTGTGAATGCGTCACAGATGTGAAGGTACATGTGCTCCTCCACATCGCTGTATTCTTGGTGGTGACGCTTCAATTTTTGTCTTTATTTAGTCCTCCCCTCTGTCCCGGTCCTGCTGGCACACATTCCTCGAGCTCCTTCTAAGACCGTCCTGAGGATTTTTAATTTGAGCTGATTGCCGAGTGGACGGAGAAGGAGTGGAAGTCAGAAAAACATATTCATGGAGTCACAGAAAGAACAAAATCAGCTGTGATTGTTGCTGCAGTTCGGCTTCATTTTTGGAAGAGTCCCGTTCTTTTTTTCCCCCCCTCGGATGAAAGTCAGCTTCTCTGTTAATTATTGTACAGCTCCTCACTTTAGATCATTTTTTTCTCCCAACATACACAAACAAGACTGAGTATGCAGAGTCTGCCGTCTGACTGCTGTGTTTGTCCTCCATAATCCAGCTTTTTTTTCAAACTCAAGTCTGGCTGCGAGGTTTTCACAGTTGTGTGAACATAAACATGTAAATCTGTCTCTATTAGAGGGGACAACACAAAGCTCCACTTCCTCTTACAAATGGTGTGATCTCAAACAGGCACCGGCGGGATTCGCACAGGGTGCGGCTGTCTCTTATACGAAGACAGCGGAGTGTGATTTTGATTTGTGTGCGCGCGTGTGACTCAACTCATCAGAAAGGTACAAACTGAAAGCCCGCTGATAATGCTGCGAATTCAGGCACTTTCAATAGTCCTCCACTTCTCAGGAACAGCCATTCAACACCGACCTCGTTGTTGCTGACGGTGAATTTTCCCTCCTTTTCTGACTACAATTTTATATCTTTCTCCGTTTTAGAGTTTGGCCTCGAAAACATTCTGATTGACTTGATAACACTGTTGCATAACAGCAGAGCTGGATCCTGTGTTTGCACCCCTGACGTGACACCAACCTTAATGTTTGTACTTGAAGTGTGTTGTTTTTTGTTTTTTTTTGAAGTGCTGCTTTCCACAAGGTTTTGATGTCTTAATGGAGCGCATGGTGTTACATCAGTCACTGCATCTTTCTCCAAGCGAAAATAATGATTCAATCTCCTGTGAGTCTGGAGATCATAAACCACCTCAGAGACTTTATAAATGAGCAGCTTCGACCTACAAAGAAGTAGGTCAAAGCCGGAAGGAGCCTTTAACAAAGACCGATCTCATACCCACAAGACCCCGTGTTCACGTCGAGGGTTTGGTGTTGAGTGCTGAACACCGGAGGACTCGAATGGTCCGAGCAAACTGATGCTCTCCGTTCAACCTTGAATTTATTCCACCAGTCAGCAGATTTGCTGCGGAAATTGAGACTTTTATTGTGAAATATTACCTCATTTTGAATTTACCCAGGCCCATTAATAACTTGTTGCCATTTAACCTAATTAGTTGTCAAACACTCGACCAGTTGTTTTTGATTTGTGCTTTTTTTCCCCCAGCATTTTGTTGCCTCGCTTTAAAGTTTTGATTAGTGTTGCTGCCTTCAAATCAATAAAAGCAAATTATCATGATAAAATGTCAACCAAAAAATGCCTAAATATCTAATCATCAGCACCTTTATTCTCTTTTTGAGAATAAAATGCGTAGGATTTATGAATCACAAGAATGCTCTTTATATTTCTCACAGTGTCCCAACTTTTTGGTTAGTAGATTTGATTTGCGTAGAAAAAAATAGAAATGTCAGAAAAAAGGAGAAAACTTATTTTAAAACCTGCTGTTTTTCTTCATGCCTGAAATCTGGGAAGCAACTCGCTCTCTGACTCCCAAATGTGGATTCTACTGTTTATTAAGGGGTCAAAACAAGTCAATAGATAAATTGGAACACACACACACACACACACACACACACACACACACACACACACACACACACACACACACACACACACACA
>JASSRZ010000072.1:8155274-8176761 GCA_032164315.1 Malacoctenus gilli | reverse complement strand
AGAGAAAAAAAGGTCTCCTTGCCCCTCCGGGGGAGGGGGGGGGGTGGGGAGTGGTGGTGGTGGTGGTGGGGGGGGGGTCCAAGACCCTTGATTGAAACCGCAGTTTTCGAGTGACCTCTGGAAAAAGGTAAGTCACGCACAACTCTTTTCAGACACTCAGACAGAAACGTGTCACAAGCAATTTATGGGCAGGCTTTGGTCTTGAGCAAGGATTTCATCACCCTCAGAGAAACCTATGGAGGCGTGTTGCATTCAAATACCAGCGAGTTGAAAAGAAAACGGCTCTGTTTTTTTCTGGATGAACAAGGCCTGATTTCATTGCTTTTAAACTGGGACGGTTCCAAAACTGTTCCACGAGTTCACAGCGGATCCCGTTAAAATCGAGGCTTCATGCTTTGCAGGGTTAACGCTGTAAGTGAGCGAGGTAAGTTGGCAAAGTAACGCTTTTTTTTATTTTTTTCAGGCCAAACTTCATTTACCCAGAAAAAACAGAGCGAGTCAAAGGCAAAAACAAGCCAGTGTAATCCGATGCAATATGCCGCCGTCGAAAGTACATGGAAAACATTTGGAGGACTTAATTAAACTCTCTTGATTTGGAGTAAGACCGCAACGTTGGGGCCCAAAAAGCGCCGAGAGCAAAGGTTGGGAACGCAGAGTGGACGTCGCGCGAGGCGAGGCGAGACGGAACGGCGGACGGAGGCGCAGGGCCTTCTGCAGCGGAAGCGAACGGCTGCGGCCGGAGCGGGCGGAGGTGAGAAGCGATTCGAGCGTTTCAACTGACTGGGAGCATCGCAGTCGACGCAGAAGTTGTTGCCCTTTGCGTTGCGGATCGCCTGCAGAGCGACCGCCTCACTCTGGCTGTTCCTGCGCGTCTGTGGTGAAACAGAGAAAATTGTAACAATAAATTAGCCATCAGCAGACTTGCCCCCATGACACGAGCTCTGTTTTTACTGCCTTCATTACTGATAACAACCACAGTCATTATCAAATTGTACGCTGACAAACTATCATTAAACAAATGCCTCATGAACCTCCACACACATCAAAAAGGTAAATACATGCCTTTAAACAGAAAATGTTTACTGCTTATGTTTAATCCTCACAAAGCAAAAAAAAAATGTTGATGTGCCTCTGCGTTGCCGCTGATTATTAAATTACACCGTGTAGCCGAGTGTCCTCCATGTGCAGAGGGTGACTCATCAGGCTTTTGTTGTCTCTTGCCTTGTTTTTGCTGCTCTCGCACAGCTGCAGGCTGGCCAGGATCTGGCTCTCGATGGCTTGGACCCAGGAGTCCCTCTCCTCCACGCTCTGGGCCTCAAAGTGCCACGTCTGGCCCGTGCTCGACACCACCAGGAAGTCAAAGTTATCCTCGTCTGACGGGGTGGGGGGGGGGGGGGGGATGTGAACAAGCCTTCGTCAGTGGCTATTTCAGACCGGCGGGACGATAAAGCTGTCAGGAGGAACGGCTCTCGAACTGGCAGTCTGTTTGTAATCTGAACTAAATTGACACATCGTTTGCATAAATCAGAGCCCGAGAAGCGTTCAAGCTCTAGATTTGATTGAATCGCGGAAATGAATGGCGAGTGTTGGGAGGAATTTTCTTCAAAAACCTGTCCTCTGTGCCAAAAGCTGCATCAATATCTAAATCGTTCCCTTTCGTTTAGTCAGCGAGGAATCACAGATGGGGCGACGGCCATTAGTTCAGATCTGCCAACGCGACACCTGGCGTGACGCGAAACGCGAGCGGACAGAGTGGCGTGTGCGGAGGGGGGTCAGTCAGAGTTTGAACGATGCGGCGCGACGGAGCGACATTACCTGTCTTGCTTACGTTTCTCAAGCTACCAAAGCTTTTTAGTTTCCACATTTTGCGCTTGGCTGCACGAGGAGATCCCAGAGGCCAGACAAAGAGAGAAGGAAATGATATCATCAATATTGCATCATGAATGTGAAACATGATCTCGTAGCTTTGTGTTTAATTAGGCTTTTTTGGGATGAACAGAATATGAAAGTTGGACAAGAGTTACCAGTCTCGTTTTTATCATTAACGGGACGTGCTGAGCGCTGATTGTTGAAACGTTAAATAACGTTTGCGGGCCTTACCATCTGCTTGGCCAATGGTTGCGTCGCCTTTCTGGTTCATGCTCTTCTTCCTGCGGTGCTTCTTCCTGTCCGTCACCGGGGAGGCGGAGCCTACGTCTTTGGTAGAGGAAGAGCTGGAGACTCCCTCGACGGCGGAGTCTTGAAACGCGAGCGCGGGAGAAACGCCGTCAGCGACGGCGAGCGTCAGAGACGTGGCGGGGGACGGCGCTGCACTCACCCACACTCTGGGCGTGGTTGGACAGGGTGGACGGACACCGCTGCACTCCTCGGTTCCCCCGCAGGAACAGAGCTGCTCCGCCCATGCCCTCCATCTCCTCCACCTGCAGGAGGCTGCTCCCGCTCGCGGGGACTAGAAAGACGGCAGCGAGACCCAGGAGAGCGTCTTTGTTTGACTTCAGCAGCTAAAGGTCGGAGGTTTGCAACGCAGGATAAGATCGGATCGACTTTGAAGCCGCCGCTCCGAACTTAATTTATTCAACACATCTCATCCACGAGGCGACTGAGCGTGTTACATAATTTATGTTAATCAGATAAGAATGACAATCAAATGGTAGAAAAGAAAAGACAAAAGGAAAAGAATTAAATATGAACAGGAAAACAACATTCAAGTGCAGAGTTTGTTTGATAAAAAATAGATGAAAACACAAGCGTTTTTCAACCTGAATCTGAAAACGTTCACGTTCGTAACTAACTTCACTTCTTCAGAGGAGTCGGAGACTTTTTTTCCTTTTTTTTTTCGTGTGCAGCAGCCAAACTATTCAAATGAAATATTAATGTACATTCATGGCTTGTGACATTCCTAACAAGTGAGAAGGAGCGGATGTGAGCGGAGCCGAAATTCTTCTCATGATGGTAAAAACCGCATCAAGCAAATTACGATTCAGCAGTGAACGTTTTTATATGCATCCTAAAACATGTCCTGAGGGCCTCCTCTGACACCGCGAGATCCATGGCTGATTTAAAGTATTTTGTAGGGAGAAGTATCTGCATTTTTTACTCTCTCCCGCCGAACTCTAACGATTCTCTCTGCTGCGGCTTTGCATAATATTGCAGGTTTTTCGTCTCCCTCCTGGCACATGCAGGCTTGACCTCTGCCTCTAAATACGGTTTGAATCGAAGGAGCAGAAAAAGGAAAAAAAAAGTGATTCGTGCTTCTATTGTTCGCTGGACTCAAAGACAAATCTGCCCCGTATGGAAAAAAACTCAAGATGTACAGTTTTGGTGTTGGGATTTTTTCCCTGCGAGACGAGAGTGCCACCAAAGACTGTAAATCTGCGCTGCACTGAGGCAGCTTAAGCCTTTTCACAGGTACACACGTCAGGACGTTGACATTTTCGCATAGGAGGCGTCTTTTTCCTGAACTGCTGGAAAAGAGTGTTATTTTCTTGTACCTCAGAAACGGCTGACGTTCAGCACAAAATGAGTATTTTACCCCCCCCTCCCCGCTTACCGTCGGAGCCCGACGCGTCTTTGGCCCGGCCGTTGAGGCCGACCGGCGGGCCGCTGCTGGGTACGGCCCGAGGCGGCCGCTTCCCCGGCACCTTCACCGTCACCCGCAGCAGGTCCATCTCCTTCCCGGGAGTGTTCAGCATATAGTCCTGCGGGATGGCAAGCGGTGAGTCCCGGCCTGCAGCGCGACGCTCGGCGGGCCGGCGCATTCGCTGCCTCACTCACGTTGACGCTGGAGTGATAGGACAGTATGCCGTCGTTGGACAGCGTGACATACTTCTTCTTCCACTCCTTGTTGAGCGAGTTCCCGCTGCGCTTCAGCAAGATGCCCTGGCGGAGGGCGACAAAACCCCAGAGGGAGGATTTATTGCCGACGCTCGTCGCGTTCGTTTCACACATTTCAGTGGCATAAATGACTCTCGGCTGCCAAAAAACACCCGCCATCTATTCATCAGAGCAATACGGCAGATAACGGCCCCTTCATCACTTCACATGATGGAAACTGGCTTTACGCAATTTAAGGGGACTGCTCGCGAGGTGTCCTCTGCGGAGGGTCACCAAATCTATCACATTTGCTTCTGCATCAGGTGCAAATCTGTGTCCTACCTGCTTGATGGGGATGGAGCGCCCACTGCCCAGATCGCCCTTGTAGTCGGCACTCCTTCTATTTGAGTCGCTGCCCCTCCGACCCTGAAGGAAAGAAAGAGGAGCAGGAAACTGGATCAGAGGCAATAAAAGCTGCATCAACAGGAGGAGAAACACATCAGTGTTACTTGCTGGGGTTGAACCGGTGATGAGAAAGTTTCAGTGCTATCCTTATATGTGCTCATGTAACCTCAGGTCTACTTTGACCAGGAATCACAAATCTATTTTGGAGTCAGTAGGTTTTATGATCTCCCGTGGACATTTCTGCATTTAATCTGCATTTGCTTATCATGGTGTGTTATTGGAAATACTGACGGTTTTAAAGGTTTACTTGAAAAATATGTTTAGATATAAATTTCATAAAGTTTCAAAGGACCAGAGACTTTAAAGTGACAATGCAATAAGAAATAAGACAATGCTTCAAGAAAAGTTCTCTCACTTAGTTTTAACAACCAAACTTCACCCTGTAATTGAGGGGAATTTCAGCAGTGTCACAGTCGTTGCAGTTGAGTCCATTGTTTTCACCTCTGGTCATTTAACACAAATGAAGGCCACAGCGAAGGTCACTTATTGCACAAAAGGCCGCGCTAACGTCCTACAACTGAATGTTTTGGTTTCCTCGCTGACGACTTCGCTTCACCTGTTCACCCAGCTAAATTTCACCAGAAAAACTCTGACTTGTTGCACCCAGTTGGAACCTAAAAGTGATGAAACACTGAACGTAACGTTACATCCCCTGCATGGACAGAAAGTCCAGTAGCACCAGCTTCGAAGCAGCTGGTCAGGACCAAAGAACAGAGTCATGAAGACTGAACGTATTGGACACAGATTCCTGAGACAAACACAGACACACAAGGAAGAGAGCTGCACAGCTTCTATGAGCGAAAGAGATGTGACAAACCTTTGAAATTAGAATAAAGAAAACTTGGAACGTGACATTTGAGTGGCAAAAAAGAACAAGAAATACATTTAAAGGGGGTGTCCAGGCATTAATGGGCTCCCATAGACGAGCAATTACCGCAAATCTGGAGGTGCGCCTCCGGACACTGCGGACTGACCCCGGTGTACCGCTGTCCTGCTTCTCCCCTCTCATTGTCCTGCCAATCTCTTTATGACTGATCACAGGAGTGGAGGGAAGCGACGAGGAGTAATCGCTGCTCTGCCCACCGTTGCTGGCCTAATGAGAGAGAAGAGACGGCGCCGCGCGAGGCAGAGATGAAGAGATACGCGGGAGGGGATGAGAGGATGCGATAAAACAGCGCACGCACGGCATTTTTACAATTGCCCGGGAGCTAATCTGAAACACTGGAGACGCGCGGAGAATGAGACGCTCCGCTTTGTGTCACGCCGTATCAGCGAGTCCTACCTGTCCTGGAAAGATGCCCGACACCGGGGTGGAGCCCCCCGAGTGACTGGGGGAGTTGGGGAGCGATTTACAGGTCGCCAGGAGAGCAGCTTGTTTCTTGGCCGCCATAATCTTCTGAGCCGCTGTGAGGCGAAACACACAGATTATCCGTAAAAAAGGCTGCACAAACCTTTATATGTGCGTCTTCGCATGTCTGTCCTCCATGCTGGCTCTGCACAGGACACGTACCATCAGTGAAGACCCTGTTGACATTGAGGCCATATGTTGCACAGGTCTCGTAGTAGGTGCAGCGTCGCACGTCCGAGCACAGCTGTCTGGCCCTGGCGTCGTCGATTACTCGGGGGTTGGTGCTGCTGATCTTATCTGCCGGGGGGGAAAAATAACAACCAACAAAACTTCACAACTACACAAAAAGCTCGATGGAGGACACGTTTGAATGGACACTGTTGAAACTAGTTCTTACTGAATTCAGGAAATGATCGCTCACAACCCAGAAAAGACACCAGAGGCAACCGGTGGAATTTTACTCGTACGAGGGGCATCGGATCGCTGGGTCTTGCAAGTGCTCACCTGACGAGTCTCCTCCAAATGCCAGCGATCTGACTGCTCGCACTTCTTTTTATTACAGAATGGGTGAAGTTACAAAGAACTTCAGTGATAGTTGACTCAGTCAACCTTAAATGTGGGGGAAGAGTGTGTGTTATCAAGGGATAAGAGTGGCTGTTGTGAATGTATGGGTGTGTAAGAAGGTGTGTATGTGTGTGTGTCGATAAGAGGAACTCTGGCCCTCATAAAGAAACAGGCGCAAGCGGGGGAGCACCTCTGGGCACACAGGTCATCTCCTCTTTTACAACAGCACATTCTTGGTCGGCACAGAGAATGACACAAAGCTGCTGACTAGTAATGTGGTTCCCATCTAAGACACATAAAGTACAAAAGTTCCCTCTGTACAACACGAGAATAGAACAACTTTAACAACACACGCAGAGAGGAAGACTGTTCACTCACCCTGAGTGCCAACCACGATGAAAGGGATCTCAGTGATGGGCCGGTGGAGGGCGAGCTGGTGGTAGAACTTGTAAACTTCTTGGAAGCTGGCCTCGTTTTCCAAACTGAAAACGAGAATCACTGCGTCCACCCAACCTGCCAACTGAGTCAGAGGAGGCGGACTGTCAAGCGAAAAACAGGTCGGCGGTGTGGACCGCTCATCCGATGAGCGCCGACGGGCCCGCCGCCACGTTGGAACAGGCCGCGGGCCGGACCCACCTGAGCGCCCGGGAGCTCCGTTTCCTCCCTGATCAACAGCAGGTGGCTCTGTCCGTCAACCAGGACGTCCTTAATGTACTGACGTCCTGCAGCGTCGAGGACAAACACAAGTGACGTGCGAAACTTTTGCGATCAGATACTGATACTGTTATTCTCTACACTGTCCCGATGATTGTAATAAATGACAGAAAACAGGCTCAGTCGAATGATATTTTTGATGCTTTTTTTCATCCTCCAAACCATCATCATGAGCTACCAGCCTCTGACTGGAATAGTTTCTGCAAACAGACAACATGTGTCCTCCATAATGTTTACATGCGTTTTAAATCGGAAATTTCCCACTTTCCACCAACCCGCGAACACACCAGGAGCAAACCTGTTGTCCAGCTACAGCAGGAATTTCATTAGCAAAATCTGCTTCATCCAAATGGAGACCGGCCAGCGTTAATTTGAGTGCGAAATATCAAAATATTTGCAGGAACAAGCGTCAACAACGAAACACATCAAAATGCGGTCGAAGAGGAGGGGATGACACGCTCACCCTCGGCGTTCTCCAGCGGGAGGTAACTCCCCGTCAGGTGTCTGTGGACCAGGGCCGACTTCCCGCTGCACAGACCCCCCAAAACGCCCTGAAGAAGGAAGAAACAAAGAGGACAAAATATTAATATTCCAGGCACAAAATGGTCCTCATCGCTGCGTGAGAATTGGAGACGGCCGGGACGTTTACCAGGTGAAGCTCCTGCACAGGCTGGCTCATGGTCCATTCCTGACTGCTGGTGCACGCAGCTGGAGACAAAACCGCAAAGGAAACGAGGGGAAGGATCCATTAAAGAGGGTACGGCATAGCAACGGCAGGATGTCCCGATGTGACGGCGACTTGATGAGGGAGCAAGTGATAGACGGCACAAAAACAAGGTCAAAACTGGAAGCCGAGATATTACCATAATCCTTTTAGTCAAAAAGATCTTATCACGCTTAAAAAAAAAGACATAATAACCTAAGATTAAGGCATTTTTTGCTTATTTCAAGGTTTGTTTTTCCTTTCTAATTGTCTTATATAATTTCTTATGTAATTTTTTTCACTTGTTTCACTTGCAGATGGCTTTGTTTACTACAAAGTCTTGGGATTGTGTAAGAGAGAAATCCATTAAAAAAAAAAAAAAAAGGTTTCCGAGCTTTATAGGAAGAAGACACGATAAACTTCCTGTTGAACTTGGCCAAGGTAAAGAAGAAACACTGTGTCCCAAAATGTCTCAAAGAGGTATTGCTGACTGCCTTCCAAGTCTGGCTTGACTGCCTGTGGACTCAGCACAGTGAGGAGTGTCAGAGTGTCCAAGGCACCCCCCCCCTCCCCGCCACCCCCCCAAGGATTCAGAGAGGCTGCGGCTCCCCGGGCGAGAGCACCCAGAAAATTCAATCAGGCGTAAAAATGTGCGAGTCTACACGAGTTGGTGGGCATGCAAGATATATTTAGTTTTCCCTAACATAGTCAAAACCCACCGCTTCTTCTTGCCTCTTATTGTGGTTCGCCTGCAAAAATCCATCTTAACAAGGCTTTTATTCTTTTATTCAGCCTTGAAGACTCAGAGCGAGAGAAAAAAAAGGAGGAAAGAAAAAGAGGGGGGGGGGGGAGAGAAAAAGAGGGACTCATCCAGCTGTGGTGAGATAATTCATTTTGTTCCCTGTGCAGTTTCCCTCATTTCATGAATTTTAGAGAAGTCGGTGTCAACTGGAACAAGACAGAATGTGCCACTGGGTGCTCTGCAGTATCATGGAGATGAAACCTGTTTCAAGAGACTTTGGAAGGAAGACAATTTGCATCAGAGAGCCAAGGAACCTAAAATAAAAACGGATGGAGAAGGGTGGGTGGGTGGGTGGGTGGGGGGGGGGTGTCTTGCCCACCCTCCATCCTGGAAATATATTTGTAGAATTATATGTCGCCGCCATAAACTGCGTCAGGGCAGCAGTTCGCTTCATTATATATCGTAGTTTCTAGAATAATCTTCTAAAAGGGGGGGAACAAAACTCCACAAGCTGAATTACTGCTGTGGAGATTTTTTTTTTTTTTTGCTTCTTGAGAAAAAAAAAAAAGTCCTAAATCTTCAGAGCTTCAACTGGGACCAAATGACTCCAGATGAGCCGTGAATTATCCACCGCGAGGCTCGGGGTCCACTTAATGCGCGGCATTATTTTGTATCAGATAGAAAGGAAACGGCTCTCGGAGAAATGATCGGCGTTAATTGAAGTGAGTCATCTTGTTAGAGCGCGGCGTTGTTTTTTTTTTTTTTAAAGTCGGAGGCAGATGTCAGCCTCGCAGATCCTTGCATGCTAATTCTTCTGTCACTTCTTTTATAGCCTTTAAATTACAGCCAAGGTTTACTGTAGCTAAGTGCCTATTAACTAACAACTCTATAGAGAAGAACGCGTCCATTTGAACAATGAAGTCGGCGGCGCTTCTTGTGTGAAGAAACTCTTGGTAAGAATTTGTCCCCCGGGCTCCTTCTCCCCCTTTTTTGGTGTCATAAATTACAAACAACTGAATTAATGAAAACGTCAAAGCTGCGTTTCTGCGGGTTGCCTTGCTTTGGCGCAGGCAGCGCAAAGACAGAGACTTGATATTAAAAGCGTTATAATGTTCGGCGTCACGATGATAAATGGCAGCGTGATCATGGCTGAATATTTCTACGGCGCTGGTTCGCCGTGATCATAATGCTCGATGCCGTTTTAGCACCCGATGCAGCCGGCGGCTGCCTTTATCGGCTTTGATGCTAATAAGACTAAAATAGGATTTTGCGGAGAGGATAAACTGTATGACAAAAACTCTTTAACGTTGCCACAGACAGCGAGGGTGAGTTGGAGTCATCATGTGGGAGGTACAGGACTCAAAAAAAGCGCTTACTTTTTTTTTTTTTTCATCATTAGTGCTTTTTATGACTCCACAGCTCACAGTTTGCTTTCAATTCTGAGGTCATGGATGTATTTCTTTCGCAAACCTGACCAAATGTATAAATCACATCACTTAGGCTCACTTTCAGCCGTAATACTGCCCCGCAGACAGTTTAACAGGATGAGATAACCTCCACCAGTTACAGCTTTATTCCCGGGTCAGTGCATTCAACTGAGGTGAAATGGGAGAGATACATTATATTATACGGATATATATAAAGATAGATATAGATATTCACATAATACTCACCAGGAGCACAAAAAAAATGACAAAAACAACTGGAAACCTATCTAATGAAATAATTTTTAAGACTTTTTACCGCTCGTTAAATGTTGACATCCGTCATTAACCCGTTAACAGCCGGCCGACGCTGAGTAACGAGGAATTGCTTGAAAATTTATGGGCCCGAGACACCTTTTGCCTATCAACTATTCATTTAATTCAATTAAATTAAATGACTTTGAGGAGGTGGAGGAGGAGGGGGTCTGGGAGTCTTTGCTGTGACGGCTGCCCCCCCCGCAACCCCCACCCTGGCCCTGGATGAGTGCAGCAAAATGGATGGAGGGATTCTATTTCCTTTCTCACATCAGGTTTTTAGTGAAAAACATGTTGACGTTTCGACTTGGTCGATGAGAGAGTCGCTGCGTGAAGTCAAGACCACAATCCAGGTACGACTGTGGGAGCGCCGACGACGGATGGAGAAACCGTATCACCAGAGACAGTGACACAGATATTATTGGGGCGCGTGCGCACACACACACACGCACACACACACACACACACACTGAGAGCTGTCAGGTCACGCCGCGCTGGGTGGAGCCGTGGTGTCGTCCCGCGTCTCTCCGGGGACGCGGAGTCTAACTTTAAACCCCCCCCCCCCACTCCCCCACTCCCCCATCCCACCCCCCACCCCCCCGCCCCCGTCTTCGGGCAATCCCCACGCCCACACTCTGCCCTCCATCAAGAGCGTCACACCGCAGACCAAACAGCATCTCTCACGGCTTGCTGTTGCCATGGCAACTCCGTTTTCCAGAAGCCTCCAGCCCGGGTCTCTATACAATAAATGGTCTCTCATGGATACAGAGACGTGTGCGAGAGCGGCGCGGACACACGACGTCCACCCGTGCAAGCATGACACGCCAAAAAAAAAAAAAAATACAGCCACGCGTGTGAGTCTGTGCGCATGTGTGTGTGTCGTCTCGTAAGTGCTTACTAATATTTTGGGACATAAATGTGATCATTAAGGTTTCTCTGCCGTCAGACAGCGGCCATCATGAGCTGTAATTGCAGGCTCATCATCACAGAGTGTTGACGATGCCGCTCAGCAACACCTAAACACAATCTAGCACTGACAGATGAATAGGCTCAGTTTGAGGGCTGATTAACTCCATGCACAGAGCAGGAAGTAGCAGGTTCCCGCTCCCTTCACTCCCTTCACCGATGAACACAGCTCTGTGTATCCCCAACCTTAATTATTCATGTCCCACTTACTCCTGACAAATTATTCAGGGCTTACTCCAATCCTACACTCCGTGTCAAAGATGATTTTCTTTAGAACATAATGACGATTGAAATGTGACAAAGTTGTGTCAGCTCCTCTTTTTTTCTCACTCGTAGAGCCCCAATTTGTCACGAGGCGGCTTTTTTCTTCTTCTTTTCCTTCTCTGTTTTTTTTTTTTTTTTGACGAGACCGAACTCGTCTCTGTTTGCCATCGCGCGGCGGTTTGGGGAATTCCTCAAAACAGAGATCCAAATCACCGCGCACACCAGCGAGGGGGGAAACGGAGACGAACCGCAACCTCTTCACACGGCAGCGTCCCCGCTCTAAGTCTGCAGCCGGGCTTTGGCACGGCTTCATGATGAAGAACAATTTGTTCCACGCTTGAAAACATCGCCTCCGACACTCGCGGCGTGGAAATATGCAGTCGTAGGTGGTTACCGACGCCGCTAACTTTGCCGGATTCTGACTTCATGGCAACAGTTTACTCATTTGCTGCGACTGACGACGCAAATCAATTTTTCCTGCTGGGTATTTCACCGGCTCGATTAATTTGTAACACGAAACCCTCCCTCAGAGTGCAGGAAGTGTTCACCCTGTAATCTGGATACAATTACAGTTACTTAGTTTGATGTACATACACCCAAATATATGAAATATGTGATAGAACTTTCATTTTTCCCGTATTTAGACAACCACCCACACACGAGCGTGTCAACAAAGTCTCTGCTGTAGGATCAGGATGTTTCCTACTGGTTCTACAACTCGTTTATTTGTTCACAGGCTCTAAAATAAATACATGAAATCCAGTCAAGTGATTTCTTTTTGACAATAAAAGAAACATAAGACTTTTGAGGTAAATTTACCAGCACAACTTTGATGCTTCTACTAAAAATGAGCGCTCCATAGAAGTGTACTTGTCCAAACAGTTTTCTTTTTCTGAACATCTTGTTACAGTCGAGTGTTTTTTGCGATCTCAGCCTGCCAGCTTGAGCTCTATTCTATAATTAAATTCATAGTTGTCCGATTCAATCAAGAAGGAGCCTTTGTTAACTGGCAAAAAAAAAATGCCACTTAACCTTTAAAACCAACCCAGACCTTTTTGCCCCTCTTTCAGCCACGTCTTGTTTTCCTTTTGTCCGTCTGCTGCTCTCAGTGGAAAAGCCTCCGGGACGTTTGCACCTGTCTCGACCCTCCGAGGGGCTCCGACTCAATCAGCGCTCACCGGGGTCTTGCGTGAGCAGCTCACAGTGTGTTTAAAAGTTAGGGAGAAACTGCTGTGCCACAGACTTGTATACTTCTGCCCTGGCAACAAGGGAGCGTGGTCGACTCCATTCAACTCGCGCGGACACTGAGGACACTCCTCCTTGTATAACTCGACGTTTATTTAAATCAAATCCCACAAAAAGAACTGCCAATTTCAATCTGTCTTGGGTTCCAAGTGAAAACATTCATCTCCACTTTTTAATTAAATATCTCGACTGAGTGTAGTTTAGAGAAATGGCCAGAAATGAATGAAATGTTGAAGTAAATGAATACTTTATCAAAGCATTAGAGCATCTCTGGGAATAAGAGGGGGTGGGGGCGATTATTTTCGGTCGAGGTCCACGCAACTCTAAAGGGGGCGATGTAAATGGGAATAAATACGCGATCCGGCCTAATCACGTTCGGCAAAACGATCGTCCTCAACGCTTAATTTAATCGCCCAAGGGAGCCGTGACTGGCGAAGCAGAACAACAGATATGCCAATATTTTTCGGCTGCTTTTGATATGGAAAGCGGGTTTTTGCATCAGACACAGTTAGTCTCCTTTGTTGTGTGACGTATGCGGAGCTCGCTGGGGTTTTGAACTGCTCGTTAAAGCGGGGCTGCATAAAAAAATAAAGTCGAGACGTACGAAACTCAGCGGGAAAGGAGGCGAGTGTTTCGCCCCAGAGTTTTGAGCGCAGGCGCAGGATGTGCCTCGGTCTTACCTTCCTCCTCACTGGAGCCTCGCTCCATAGCCGGATAGAGGGGGGGTGCGGTGTTGACGCTGGGGGGCACCGGCGTACTTTTGGTAAAAATCCCGCTGATGAATTTCAGCATCTTGCGGTCTCGGGGCGGAGCTCGCTGGATGGTTCCCCCCTGACCCTCCTTGCCTTTCTTCAGGTCGTCGGGGAGGGAGTGCAGGTCGCTGTTGTCCAGCGTGCGACTCGCGGCTTTCCTCGGAGGCCTGGACATGTCGGAGACGGGCGGCGCGGGCAAGGAGACGGACACCGTCTTGTATCGCTCCCCCTGAGGGCTCTCGCGGCTCATGATGCCCGAGAAGCCTCCGCTCATGGGCGGGCCGGGCCGAATGAGCGTGCCCCGGCCGTCGCTGTCCGCCCAGGACGCCCGGTAAGGCCCCAGAGTCGTAGCTGCCATGAGGGGGGACTGGTCCCCCATGCGGTTGTCCCTGCGGTCCAGCGTCTTCGCCGAGTGATACAAGCTCGCGCTGGCCTCTCTGAGCTCCCGCCAGCAGGCGGCGTTGGGCCCCGCGTGAGCCCTCATCAGGACTTCGGGCCGCTGGCTCATCTGAGGCGGCACGGAAAACGGGAGGCTGCAGCGGGAGCGGCTGTTCAGCTCCGCTCCGTTCTCGCCCTTCAGGAAGAGCACAGGGGGCTCGCGGTAGAGCTCCGTCTTGGGGCGCAGGGCTTCTGAGCGGGGCCCCTCCCTGCGCACGGTCCCCTCAGAGGTGGGCCCTCCATACACTTTGACCATTTGCCGAACAGGTGCATGGACAAAAGAAATGTCTTTGCTTTTCCCAGCTGGTGCAAAGTCTTTCTGATGCACCTCCCTCCTCTCAGGCTTCCCTCTGTGTTCACTGGGGCTGCCATACTTGACCTGCACCTGTTCCACTTCCTCTTCCACTTGCGCGCGTTCTCTCCCCACCTCTTCCACACATACAGGTCCCTCATCCTTTTCGGGGGCAATGTGAAGCTCCTCCTTCTCTTCCTCCTCCTCCACCTCCTCCTCCTCCTCCTCCTTCTCCTCCTGCTTGTGAGGGCTCCCTTCCCCCTCTGGAAGAGCCTCCGTCTGGTTCTCGGCTACATCCTCTGGCACAGCCTCAACCTTCACCAGAGTGAGGGAAATGAGGTAGGTGGTGCGCCTCTGCGGGTTGCCCGCGGTGCTCATTGGGACGGCAGACCTCAGCGCAGTGGCACCTGCTCTCTGACCTCAGCAGACCCGCACACCTCAGTCATGGCAGACAGGACGAGACCAAAGCTGCGGAGGAGAGAAGACAACCAGGATCACAGGCGCTGGATAAACACCTCGTGGAGCTGCTGTCAGGCTCGTGAACTTGACAGAGAGCCCAGCTGGCCCCTCCAGGCTCAGGGAAAAACAAAAAGTCAGACACCAAAACGGAGCTACGAATTGCAAATTTAAAAAAAAAAAAAAGGATATACATTCAAAGGGCTGACCTGGTGTTGAAACAAGTCTAGACTGTGTGCTTTTTTTAAATGCCTCCATTAATCCTCTTCAATGCACACTGCTACTACTGGTCTCCACCACTGATTCATTCATAATCCTTCCCTCTCTCGGCTTCCCTTTGCTTCCTTTACTCATCTATTCTGTATCAACCTGACACGCAGACACACGCACCGATACGAGGAGACGCTTGTGTCCACAGTGTAAATGCCTCAGCCGGGAATTATGCAACAGTCAATACGTTCGCTTGATCCGTTTCTTGACTGGGACTAAAATTAATCCTGCCAGGATAATGCCACCTTACTACAGTGTGTGTCTTGGCTTTTGCCTCGTACCATACCTTCATTTTTCTTCCTCCCCATAGAATATCCTCCCACAGCTCTGTGTGCGTTTGATTTATCCTGCCGTCAGATTACCATTCATATCAAATGGCACATCAAACAAGGCTGAAGGGAGAAGAAGAAGAAGAAGAAGAAAAAAAAAAAAAAGGGTTCCAGCTGATGAGTCCCGGATAAAAACAGGTGAAAGAGACCACAGGGGGAGAAAACATCAAAATGGAAATCATTCACTTGTCACGAAGCGTCTGGCAGCTGGAGCCTCCGTTCGACAATGTCATGCATAAAATTATGTATGCACGGTGTGAGGGTCACGGGGAGATGCTGGAAAAACATCTGTTGTTATGTCCCCAGAAAATTTCCGGAAAACAGATAAAGTCGCCCGGCTCCACACAAACCCGAGCGCCGCGTTCTTCTGCCCGTATCCCTTCCTCTGGAGAGCGGCTCCTCTCGGTCACTGCATCCTCTCCTCCGAGTGCCTCATCCAATTAGCAAGTCAATAAAATGTGTCTGTGAGGCAGAGGAAGCCCACCAGCTCACCACAGCCCCTCCTCCCCCCCTTTTTTTTCCTCTCTCCCCCCACACCCCCCTTCCTCTTCTTCTCGCTGCCTCACAGCCTTGCAGCTCCCCGCTAGCCCGCCGTTAGCCTGCCGCACGACCAGCTCGGCGGTGGATGCGGCTCCCGCAGTCAGACGGGGAGTGAGCGGCTCGCCGCGAGGTGCCGGTGGTCCTCATACACGTTCATCAGATTTTTATCTGTGCCGACACAACAAAAGAGAGAAGAGGCAGGGGAGGGTGGGAGGGTGGGAGGGAGGGAAGGAGGGAGAGTGAGGGGGGGGTGGGGGGGGTGGAAGGAGCTGAGCTCTGCCTCCTGCCAATGCATCTGCTCTGTCTCCAGCGCGTTCTCTCCACTCTGCTTATGGGCAGCTCCCGCCTCTCTCGCTGTGTCCCCTTCACAGTGAGAAAGTGAGGACGCACAGGACGGATGGATCTGAGTGACTGGCAAAGGAAATATAGAAGAGACAAAAAAAACCCCAAAAAACAGGCAGGTAGACAAATGCACGAAGGACTCAATGTGTTGAGATCACTCGCTAAATAAAATAACATCCTTTTCCTAACTGCATAAAAAAAACGGGAAAAAAATGCAGATGTGAGATGATGGTGTTTGATGAGTAATATTGCTCGACGACAGGGGAGCAAATAAGAAAACAAAAACAAAAGACTGTTTGTAGGTTTTAAATAACGTGCGGAAAACATGATGAATATTTCTGTCGTCTTTCGATCGCCCAGCCACTCGTCTTCATGCGATGCTTGTTTCTTCGTCATAATCCTGTCAACATTTACAGGATGATTCAGAGGCTCGGTTAATCAGCTACTTCACAGCTCACTCAGACAAACCTGAGTACCTTCATGAATCATCAAACGCAAAAAAAAGCTGTAACCGCTAAACACCGAACTGTCAAACATATAGGAGAGGGGGAAAAAAAGTCCACAGAGAAGTATGTGACCACTGATGATGACAGAACAAGAATTTCGTCTCTTGTAATTATTGTCCGGGACTTTTAAGGAACATTCAGGCTTGATGGGTGCGACAGTAAATCTGCCACATTAAATTGCAATAATTTATACTGACAACAATATCTTGGAAGCCAAAGCAGCAACACTTGAAAAAGGAAGTTGGATCTGAAAATCTGATTGGCTGATAAATCACAGGGGTCACTGTCAGCTGGAAGTAGAGACGGTTTGTGGCTCAGTTCAGCTTGCTTTTGCTAGCACGCCGACACGAACATGTGAGAACTTTAAGCCCAAAGAGGAGAGGCGACCCTTTTTGGCATATTTGACTTTTTTCTTTGTCTTTTCATTCATGTTTTCCAGGACGACGAAGCTTTGCAGGATGACCCTGAAATAGATGTTTTATCTGTTTTGAGCAGAGTTACAATGCTGTGGCCTGACACCGCTTTACGCTTTAATATGAATGTTGTATCAATTCATTGTCTGTTTGCTTTCAGTGTGAGCAGCAAAGACCGATAACGACTGACTCCAATGTCCATCGTGTACATAAAGCAACCGGTTATTTCATCTCGGCAAACAGTTTAGGAGCATAAGAATCAATCAAGTCGCAAATGTGAATTGAAAAAACTTCCTTTTCAGCTTCCACGTCCAAATACCTTCTGACAACCTGCCGGCAGGTGTTTGCGGTTCGATGGCAGATACTCACGAGACGGTATAGTTAAAGTTTGTTCATTCAATTTGAGACCACAGAGACAAGAAGGAAACATTTCAAGAGGAACTTCACCGATAATTCAGATTATTGTCATTCAACCCTTGAAAGACGCTAAAGAAATGAGTGCAAGTGCAAAGAAAAGTACAAAGATACAGAAGTATCCTCCGTGGTGTTTTTATTGAAGGAGTATGAATCACTGTGTTCGCTTTTTTTATGTGTGCCTGCATCTTGTGTTTGTTTAAGGCTCTATATCTGATAACTAGCTGCAAAATAGTAACTGTATGATGGAGACTTTCCCACTCTTCAGCTTTACTAAACTGGCAGCAAGTTAAAATTTGAATCAACGTGAGGTTTTGAGCCAAAAACTGGATCATTCAACAGCAAAAGCGCAACTTTACGTTCCATTTCCAAATTGCTACAAATAAAAGCTCACTTAGACTAAATCCAGCTAAATGTGGTGACAGAGATACTAGTGTCTGTCCAGGCTTCTCATTTACTGATAACATGCGGTCAGTTCTCGCTTTCTGCTGCTCTGGCGTCTATTTGTATGCGGTAAGAACTGCGGGATGATGCGGGGATCATCTATCGATAACTTTTGTCTCTTCCAGCTCAGGAACACTTGATGCAATCTTGTCACCTCACTGTGAGGGGAGCTCAAGTAACAAAAGTGGGCTCAGTTCGCATGCTGTTAACTGCCCCCCCCCGTCTGTCAGCCACAATAAACAGCCGACAGTCTTTTTTTTGTATAATGCAGCAGAGATTTCCTGATTCGTCCTGAATCCTGTCAAAAACACACCTAACCTGTAATGTCTCCTCTAACAGGTGGGTGTCTCAGGTATTCCAGCTCTCACACAGCTTCTTATTTCACACTGAATCCACAGATCACGCGAGGATCGAGCCGAGTAGAGAGGCGCGTTCCGGATCACGTGTCAATGATCGGCTGAAGCCCTTAGCGATTAGCACACACGGCGATAAAACGTCTCCTAAAAACGACCAAAGATCGTCTTTCTTTGTTCTTCATATTGACAAAATGTTGTCGCACGGCTCGGTTCACGTTCATCCTTCACAGACACTCGTTCATTTGTTAAGGATAATACACAAATTAAGAGCTTGAGAGTGATTGAAATCGTTTTTATTTGCTCGTGATGTCAGTGATCGTTGATTGCAGATGAATTCAATCGGGCAAAAATATTCCACATGAAATGAAACGAAGTCCTTTCAGTCTGCTCATATAAAAAAATACTTTGATTTGTGTGAGATATGCAAAGAGCCTCACCAGTCGCTCTGAAAAAAATTAGTTTGTTTTTCTGCCACTACTTCCCCTTACTCTTCATTTTTCCATGATTTAAATACATTTTCTGTTTCTGTTTTTATACAGCTAAATGCCCAACGCGGGTTTACGGTGTCAATGTTCCTTTTGTGTAACAAACATCAATACAAACACTAAGAACCACGGAAACTGGTTGCTGCAAGCCTCCCAGGTGTCACTCCTGTCTGACACTTTACAGAAAAAAAACAAAAAAAAACTCGGGCAGCGTTTGGGAGGTGATGACAGACAGATCTGTATATCAGTGCCGGCTGAAATCACTTTACAGGGATCACACATCGGAAAACAACGGGACTGTCTTACAAGACGTGACAGGTTAACATCATTAAAGGTGACATTTACGCATTGAAAGGCATCCCAGTGATCCTAAAACTCATTCCTCCCCCTCTGGCTTTAATCTTGCAAGAATAACAGGATTAAAAAAAATAATACAAAAATCAAAAAGGAGAACTTAAAAAAAAAACACGCGGAAAGGAAACGCAGTGGTTCCTACCCTCATCCACTGTTAGCTCTGGCTGCATGCTTCACTGTCTGACCTCAGCTGTTTGTCTCAGCCAACGTCTCCTCAGTGTGGAAATATGGATGTTCAAGTGCATTCAGGGCGGATATCCGTTTGAAGGGGTCAAAGGTCAACATTTTCTGTGGGGACAAGAATGACAAACAGTGAAGATCAAATGTCCCAGGGACGCATTGAGCGAAGCGATGTACTTCTGGTCGCAACAAATCAGTAGCAGATTACAGTTACTACACATTACTGTTACATTGCTGTGACAGTATTCTTAGATACTCTCTTTCACGTCACAATTTAAACGCGAGGGCTCCGCTCCATCACGTTTTACATGTGCTGGTTCTGCCCTATCATGTTGTCATCGCATTGGCTCCGCCCCATTCAACTCAAACACATTGGTGCCACTCCAGTATGAGTTTCCTTCGCCCCACGTTCAGTTTGAACATATTGGCTCCTCCTCATGTTTATTAAACGCGTCGGCTCCACCCAGCGATATGCTTAAACACAGTAGCTCCGTCCCAGCATTCACTGGCTTCACCCCACATAATTAAACAGTTCTGCTCTCGTAACCAATTCAACCCAATAAAATCTGTGAGTCTGACTGAACGACGCCGCATCAGGCTTTTGTTTTAGCTACAGAAAATATGAATTTTAAAAAAATGATTCAGGGGTTATGTGCCGAACGATGGCCTGGACCAGTTGCCAGGCAACCAGCAGATACTGGAGGTAGCTGTCAGGTATTGTCAAACGATTCCGTTTTAACCAGAAAGAAAAACAGAGCAGCGGACAGTCACCACAAATGACCATGACTTATTGATTCGTCTGACCGATGAGATTCATTTGTTTAGTCTACTTTATTTATACCTGGCTATTATTGTGTGTGATTCATTTGTGACCTACATTTACTGTATTAAATGTAATGGCACAAATTAAAAAAAGGCTCCTGTTCGAAGGTGAGTCATATTCAAGCACAGATGAGCTATTATTCTTGCAATTGTCTCAAGTAAAATGACTCCCTCTGCCTTCTTATATCACTCCTCCGCCATCCTGCAAAATTCATCCGAATCCATCATGAACTTTTTGAGTTATTTGGTAAACAAACAGACAAACAATGCCAGAGTAACACAACCTATGCTTGCTGGAGGTAAAAACAGTCACGTCAAACACAGAAGAGACTACAGCGAGGCTGTTGTAAATAATATTTCGCTCCATTGTCATATATCATACAGGTATTTGAAATGAGTCATTGTAGCGTCTAGTCTGTCCTCTGTTCAACAAGAGCGCAAGATGAAGTCGATATTACTAGGAGCAGGTGGATGCAAAACAACAGCTGAATGTCCAACCACTGACTAACAGGACAGAAAACAGACTAGACACAACACTGACTTGCGAATAACTACGTTTGTAAAAAAAACATGGAGCTACTTCACATGTTACACTGGACCTTTAAATGCTTCAGTCGTGTTTTCTCTTCCCCTGTTATCATCCAGACAAACAACATTCCTCCCAAGAATCTTTCAGTGCTGCTGCTGTAAGCAAAAACTTGTGTTACGAGCAAATAAAATTCACTCCTCTGAATTCCTATTAGTTAATGTCCTGATTTTAACTCTGAAGCAGCAGCGCCATGTATCAAGCACCGGGCGGGATTGACAGCCACTTAAATTAATAATGCATGAGGCGTACCAGCAATAGTTGCGCCCCCTGCTCATTAATCTCAGGAACAAAGTCCGTGATTGGACCCGGCGTGAGAAGGGGGAAGTTTTTTCTTGACAGTGTAACGTCGGTCGGCCACTCCTCTTCTGGCGGCAGGCCAATGACCCTGAAACCACACATTGTTTTCAGTCAGATATGAACGACATCAAGCCCGAGGAAGGCGCCGGAAAGCGATTCGCACTCACTCGAAGATTTTCCCGAGCTGGTCCATCTCCGACTCTCCACAGAACAGCGCTCTGGCAAAGAGGGGTGAAACCTTTAATTAGCAGGCTGGATTAAAGTGACTGGCTGGTGGTCAACGTTTACACACGGCGCTCCTCAAGGTTACTTGTGTTAAGTCCCTGGACAGGCAAGAGTTTTAAGGTGGGGAGAGAGAAAGTAACCTTGTCAGCAATCTCAGTGCCACCGTGGACCTTTGAGGAAAGACCCTCAGTCCCTGACTGCTCCTCAGGCACACCGTAGCAGAGCAGCGGCACTAGTATGGATGGTTGAGGTCAATAGGATGACTTAAAGCAGGATAGAATAGAGCATTCGTGATTCGATCCGACCTAAATTTGTTTTATTTTCCATCACAAACTGGGGCTGTTGTCAGAGAGAGAGAGAGAGAGAGAGAGAGAGAGAGAGAGAGAGAGAGAGAGAGAGAGAGAGAGAGAGAGAGAGAGA
>JASSRZ010000072.1:8121805-8151956 GCA_032164315.1 Malacoctenus gilli | reverse complement strand
TGTGAAAAGAGGGGGCACTGCTCACTTGTCTGAATGAGCTTTCAACACTGTTACACTGTGAATAGCTGAAAAAAGTCAAAATAGCATAATAAGGCTCCTTTAAAGTCCACCACTCTGACAGGGTCGGTGGGTCTCGCGATAACCATCGTTTAGTTATGGATTTTTTACTTGCAATTAAGAAAAGGACATAGTAGAAACCCATCAGTTCTTCTCCATTCTTTTTGGTAAACATCCAAAATATACAGTTTTCATACTCAAAGGAATGATAGGAAAATATCTTGTAAAGACCCATGAACATCCCTCTAGTACTGTCTAATTACTGCGCAAATATTTCAACTTTGGACAAAACATTCTCAGTAATTCTCCTCAGCTCCTCGGCTGTCCGAAAAAAGTCAGTGTTTATTTCACCCTGGTCTGATGATGGACCCCGTGAGAAGAGATTGCAATATATAAAGATGTAAAGCTGCACTCCACCATATTACATATCAAATGTTGGTGCAAAATTTCACTGAAATCCTTGCTGAGACATTTCAGTCAAATTGTTTTTTTCGCCGGCGACACCGGTGCGGCTGTACAACACATAGCGCGGCTGTGAGGAGGCATGAAATGACAGCTAATCAGCATAATGTTGAACTCCTGATGAACCCGCTCACTGGATGAGGTTCCAAACTCCTGTCACAGTCTGGCGGCGGGAAGCTGTTGGTTCTTCGGCAATAAAGTCAGAAATGTCCTCGGGCTGGCGATAGCACACAGCGGAGGCTGAAATCCGACGCCGCTTCCCTGCAAACTGTCCCCGTCCCCAAATTATCTGATGCTCCTCAACAGCCCCTGCACCTCAGATATTCACTTCTAATTGAGCCCCGAAAATCTATTTCCGGCCCCTCTGCCGGCAGACCGACTGGGAAAAACAACATCCAAATGTCAATGGACACTTTTCGCATCGGGACCTCGCGAGCTCTGGAAACGAGTCGGTTTCTCGGGAGCGCCGCGCTTTCTTTGCGGTCTTTTGCTTCACCCGCAGCAGCACCATCACAGCCCGCCGCCGAGCATCGTCTCCGACCGTGTGCGCGTTTCTCATCGCTGGTGGTTTCTCAGAAGTTTCGTTTCCATTCGATTTCCCGTGTGCTTGGCGATCACACTCGCAGACCAGACGTCCTCCTGTCATTGGGGTCTTTCAGAGTCCATTCTTGCCTTTGGAGAACGCAAAGCCTTCTAATGTGGACGCACGGTGAAAAGACACCCCCCCCCCCCGTTTCCTGACCCCATTGGGGTGGTCAAACTGGTCCGTCTGGACGCGCACGCTCTTCAGGGCCGCGAACTGTCTGCTCTCCGTGTCCCCGTTTGGTGGAGTCTGGACTTTGCCGGGGTGATTCGCTTTGCCGTCACACTCTGCAAAGTTGCACCTCACCGAACCAGCTCAGCCTTCACCGGAGATGCAGCTCTTCAGCATTTTCCTAAACTGGCTTCACCACATACCAAGTTTTAAATCGATTTTGTTCCATTTCCAACACGTTTTTTTTTATTTTTCATATCCGTGTCTCCTTCTCGGACATTCAAACACTTCATCTATTCTTTCTGTTGCAGAGGGATACGCTGACATGCTCACGACTATTAAATCATTAAAACTACTTTACTACAAAAGACACATTTTCAGCTCCTCCAAGGTAGACTTAGTCAACTATTTGGGGGGGTTAACTGTTGGATGTGTTGTCGAGTGTCAGTGAGTCGGCGTCTCAAAGTGCTGAAATAAGTGACGCATTTTTTCGGTTGTATCCAAAGAGAAATTTTCCAGTCTTCCTTTAACAGGAGTGAAGCAGCTCAGTGGTTACAGTGAAAGACAAAAAATTGCAACATCCAGCAGGAGACCTGCGTTGCCCGCTCACCCCACGTCTCCCGTCTCCCTCCTCACCGCTAAGTAACAACACAACGCTAAAAATATAACCTTCCTTTCACCCCGAGCTTCATGAAGCACCAGCTGCAGGAAGAAGTTCCTCCTGAAAACAGGCAGAGTGACTCACATGCTTTTGCCACATTTGCGCTGGACTTTTTTTTTTTTTTTGGCCGCAACTCGGCGGCACCTCCAAACAGCCGTTTTGTCCCGACGAACCCGGCTCCTTTCGGTCTCCTGCCAGGAAGCAGGCGGAGAGCAGCAGCATCATCCTCCTCCTCCTCCTCCTCCTTCCTCTCCTTTGTTCCAGTCTCAGCCTTTAATCTGTCAAACCAGTTTGGTACACTTCCTCAGCTCAGCCCGTCCCCTAACCTACTTTCCTCCATCCCCCCCCCCCCACCCCGCCTCCACTCAGCATCAACACTCTCGATACCTGCCGCGTGGCACCGTGCCCGCCCCTCTTCCTGGGTTGTTGTTTTTTTTAGCCCACCTTCCGAGTTGCGTCACATCTGAAAACCCTCCACCTGCTCCCCCTGCCTTCACGGCATCATAGAGGAGCGTCGACCCTCCTCACAACCTCCACCCCCCCCCCCCACACTCCCCACTGTGTCTGGTTTTATTTCACAACACTGTCGATCTTGTTTAGACCAAAACTGACATTTCGCTGTGACAAATCGTGAAGCCCCCTCAGGGGAGAAGATGCATCTGTGTGGAATGAAGAATATCTACCAAATCCCCGTTTACAAAAAAATCACCCTCAGCTTGAAACAGCCAACATCAAACCAAACATTGGAAGGCTTTTTTTTCCCTACAGCAACACAGTGTCAAGCTTTCTCACTTCTTTTAGTGAAGGATATTATGATCATATCGTCTTGTTAATGGAGTTTTTCCACAGCTCAGATTCGCCGCTTTTTCGGGTCATTTTTGGACCTTTGTTTTGAGAACAAGCCTTAGAGGAACGCGGTGGATCGTGACTCTAAACTGTAATTTGCCTGACTTCAAATTACGATCGCTTGTAGGTGTAACAGACGAAAATATCAAAAGAGAAAAGCCGTTTGAAACTTGAAGTGTTGCGGCACGTTTCGGCTTGTTTTGAACTCAGAATCAAACGTGTTCCCGCGATCGTGACTCCAGGAACAACAGGACAGACGCAGCGAAATCAAAAGCCTCGGCTCCGACTCCGGAGCTCGGCGCTTTTTGGGCCGCGGGTTTGAACTCTGATGACTGCTGAGGCAGATAAAGTGCGAGGGAGGTGAAGTGGCTACGGAGCCGAGATTGTTTCTCGAGTGGCGAGTGAGAAAAGTACAGCAACAAAAGAGCCGAAACACAATCTGCTGAAAGCCAAACGCCGCGAGCAGAAACTCATCCTCTCCTGTGTCGCGCCGCTATCTTCCTCTCCCGGATCGGATGCCCCGACAGCCGGGCCGCTCGGAGCGACTCGCCGTCGAGTGTTTGGCGGCCTGAAAGACGTGATGTTTTTTGGGGGGGGGGGGGTTTGTATGTTTGCGATATGACCCTGCAGAAGAAAGCAGATAACAACCCGATGCGTTCCCCCCCCCCCCTTCTTCTGTTCTGTTCACCTCATCAAGTTTCAGATAGCCTGCTGGAAAACATCACAAAGCCCAGACGAGCTGAGGTTCACTTGCAGGCAGAGATTGCCGGCTTCGTTTACAACAATGACAGAAAAGCTGGAAGGTTGTCGGTCCAGTTCATACATTTTATTACAGGGGGCCGATTTTTTTTCACAGTCACCCACATTGTGACAAATCAGTCTCCTTTCAGAGGGAAAACTTTGTTTGTGGAAGGAAGTTGCGTAAACAAGAAGCGAGAAATTAACAGAGAGTTAAAACAGACACAAACACAGTACAACAAAGCGTTGCACTGGGTTTATCACACCATAAATGCTGATGACAAAGTCTGACAATAATCTAGAGAGAGACAATTATCGCAATGTAAAAATCTCCTAAAAAAGTTTCTGCTTTTCAGGCAGAAAAACTGATCAGACATGCTTGTTGTTGTAAAATAAACTAAAATGTTTAAAACTGAAGATTTTTTCTGACCAACAACTCATCATTTCGTGTGTCTCCTGATTTCAGGTGTTGAAGTTCGGGTTGTTCAAATCAGTTCAGCTCTCCGTTCATCAATACTTGAAAAAACAGCGGACGAGACACTGAAGAGAAAGGAAACACGAAACGGCCTCAGGCACAAACCTCATCGATGGCAAAGATCCGAATAACCAGACGATGCAAACCGCAAACACTGAAGTGGGTGATATGAATAGTTAATGGGAGGAAGAGACGCGTCGACACGCCACAATTCTCCCTCTTGTGCAAAGACAGTTGAGTCAGAGCGTCTGCGGACAAAAAAACAAAAAAACCCGCCTGCATTCCTGAGTATCTCCAAGACAATCGAGTCATTTAAATTCCTCCCGGTGTTATTCACATGAGACCGGACAGGACCCCCCCCCCTCCTCCACCCCCCGCCCCCCCCGCTTTATAACCTCCCATCGAACCCGAGTCGATGATATCAGAATGATTCAAACCACCAAGTCTCTTCCCTGACAGAATTCATTCACAACTCTGCACACATCTGGATCCACCAACACTCAACACATTGAATCCTTCAGTCATAAACGAGGAGCTGATTTGCAAAAAAACCTGATGTGTTTGTTTATAAAGCACAACACGATGCATCTCTGTTGTTCTCCATGGCGGTGTTACTTTATATTTATTTACATTTCATCCAGAATGTCACAAAAAAGTTGCAGCTGTCAGTACTGCAACTGGGGGGGGAGGCTGTCACATGATTGCTCGTGGCGTTACCTCATAGCATTCGCTCACAGTTGTAGCAGTACAATAGTAATGTGCGGCATGGAGGAGGTTTGCGCTCTACTAGGTGCCTTTGAGTTGAAGAATGTTTTCACACTTTTTCATCGTCCTGTTTGTGTGAATGTTCCCCAAGTTTTTGTACCAGTTTTATATTTCAATTTTTAAAGTCTACCAAAAGTGAACTGAAACATACTCCTGTGTGCTTGATTCTACGCTGATGCTTGGATCCCGGGACAAGTTATGGGAACAGAGTTTCTGGATAACTTTGAATATGCAACAGTGTTTTATAACTCTGTGGTTACAACATGACTTGTGATGAATAAACACGTCATCTTCTGTTTTTTTATGATTTTTTGACAGCATTTGACAAAAACACAACATGGACCATCTGTCTGGTGTGACACCTGTCGCGCCTTGATTTCACTACAGTAAAACAACTGAATTTTTCTATTTAAACTGTCGTCTGTCTCGTCTCCTCTAACTTGTTTTTTGGACCAAAAGGAAGTGGTCATGATTTGTCACGCTTGAAAAAAAGAAAAAAAAAGGTCTCATTTTCCCGGTCACACAGCAGCAGCACCACCAGAGGGGGTGGGGGGTGAGGGACTACTTTTGTCAGCGCAACATCTGGAAGTTTCGGCCGCCGTGTCTCGGACACGGGGGTCAGTAACCCCAGCGGCTCCGTGAATCGCCTCCCGAGTCGTTTCCCTTACTGATGCAGCGAGCAGCGGGCGGGCGGGCGACCCTAGAGGCCGGTGGGCGGAGGCAGAGAGACGGGAAGCAGCTTCCCGTCCCGACACGTGGTGCTCCTCCATGGCTCCCCTTTTTTAATTAAACTGGCAACACACGAAAAAGTGCCCCAGCCACCACAGGCCACACGCACCGGGCCCCCCCCCCCCCCCGCATCTACCTCACCCGCCCACCCACCTCACCAACACTTACTGACGTGGCGGAGCGGCAATAAACTCAACACGGCGGCGGAGGAGACGAATCACCGCCTGCAACAACTTAAGTGTTATTCACTGGTAACGGTGCGCGTTACCAGTGAATAACACGCCTACAAAGTGACACCACGACAACATGCATTGATCGGGGGGGGGGGGGCAGCCGAGGGGGTCCGTCCAGCACTCACCTCGCCTGTGTGAGTCCCTCCGTGCAGCAGGCGGGCGGCTTCCCTCGTTCAGCCCCGTGTGGAGGACATGCTCGTTAATCTGCCACGTCGCACTGGAGCGGGTCGGCGGCGGTGGCTCGGGTCCAGGCGGAGGTGACCGGAGCCCGGTGCCGGGAGGAAGTGAGGAGCGGGGGCCCACCGGGGGAGATGATTTGGGGCCTCGGCTTGCGTGTTCCTGCAGCCTGCACCCGCTTTGGGGCTGTCTTCCTGTTGCTTCAAGCAACTCCTGGAGGAGGCGGAGCCAAAGTCTGCAGCCGCACACAGCGAGGAAGAAAAACACTGCTAAACTTTGAAAACTTCCCTCATAAACATAGTTCAGTAATAAACGATTAACATTTCGTCTGAAGTGTAACTTTGTATTACTTTATAGCACATTAACAAACGTTTGGATCTTAATACGAGGTCTGATTAAGCTACTTTTACTACATTGCGAATAATTTGAATGGATAAACGAATGGATGACGAACGATAAACCATCTCAAGATCACTGTGTCAACTGTGCATCGAGTAACTATGGTCTGCAAAGACTACATTTGTAATGAAGGCACTCATTCAAACAGTTTTATTAAAATTATTATTATTATTATTATTATTATCATCGTCATCATTGTTGTTATTATTATTGGCGTTAATACTGTGTTATTGTTGTAATTCTGTTAAAATGTTTTACAACTGCATATTTATCGAAACAAATTCAAAATGCACAAAGTGATGTCTGTGTCAATGCATGGAGACATCTATAAGTTTATGTACATTAAATATACAAAGTATTTATACCGACAGTAATGTATGTGCATATTTATGTAAATGAACAAACCCTTTCGGTAGCATTTTTCAAAGCCTCTAAAGGGTGTGAAATTGTTCAAATCCAACACACGTCCGTATATCATGATATCTGAATTAATTCCTCGTTCATCGATCTGATGCACGATAATTCCTCCGTTGAACACAAAGTCTTGTGGCTTTTCCCACTGCATCAAACCTGATAACAAAATAGACGTTTTTTTTTTTTTATATCATATTTAGTGTCTGGGATGAACCTCTTGAACTCTGCGAGTTTATGTTTGATTTGAGTCTCCAAGTCAGCGCAGCTCAGTCACAATAGTCCGCGTCCACGCTAATGCACATCCTGCCCGATGGCCTTGGTGCTTTCAGGAAAGTCTGCAACAAGCACACAAATAAGGGCCGACAAGTGTTTACTTAATCGAAATGTAAGCTGCTGAGAGCGACTGACGTTTGAAAATGAAAATAGAACAGAGCTCATCTTCAGCAAACACATGTAATGAATAAATATTGGCATTTAATGGCGCTTCACTTGGAGCTGTTAAGCTGCACAACCCTGCACGGATGCATGTGGTCGCTGAGGAACACGAATTGTGGATTTGTGTCTGTGTCTATGATTGAAATCTCCTTCTTCCTTCCTTCCTTCTTTTTTGTTTAGTGGTCTGATGCAGAGTGAACCCATTTAAGAGACAGTCTGTTGGTATATTTGCAGTTTTCTCTCCGGCCGTCTCTCGTCCATTTGTGCGGCTGCTGGAGGGAAGAGACAATGTCAGCATCCTGAAACAAGGGGGGGGCGGGGGAGTGAAGTACAGTGACAGTGGCTTGAAGATCGTCTCACTTCCACAACCCAAAGTCTGAAACGAGCTTTTGTTCCTGTTAAAATGTATGGCTGCTCAAAGGCTTTATGCACCACAAGGAAACGTGCAAGAAAAAATCTAACCCCCCTCCCCCCCCCCGCACTCCATCAAGCTGACTGCTTTCTGAGGAAGATATCGCCACATATCTCACTTACCTTTTATGAGCTTCTTTTATAGAACACTTTGACTAACTTCATGATTTTAAAGTGTCCTTCGTGTGAACAGATGACTGCAGCGCAAGGAGGGTGAAGTCAGTGAAATGATGAAAAAAATACCAATAAAAAAGGGTCTGACGATGTGGGGAACGAGCAGTAAATCCAGATGCGTTTTACACCTTAGATTCCCCAAATTCATCTCCATTCTTCCCGCGTTGACTCCCATGACAGCAATAATTGATCTATAAATGACGATCCGTCTCAAACTTGAGCTTCTGTTGTTCTGGGAAACTTCAGAGGTTGGAAACGTTTCTCTGAGTACAAACACAAAAACCCATCAAACGCTCTGCTGCAGAGACAACTTCCATGAGGACAGACCATGAAAGCAACATGAAGTAATCGTTCCTCCAGAGAGGACGAAGTTCTTTGATGTGACCTGCCTCACATATCAGAGGTTAATGGTTCGTCACATTAGAGCCCACACCATTGATTCCCTCAGTGTAAAACACACCTCAGCAACTGCCGTTTGGACATGGTGTGAATCAGACCCTCACATTCTAATTACAGCACCAACTGGTCTGTTTGTGGCCAGTGGGTCTTTTCCGTGCTGAGTTTTTCTGCACGTTTTTTCTCCGGCTGACATTGTTTCTTTCTAAAGTTCAAAAACATGAATAGGAGAGTCGACTGGAGACTCTAAAGTCTCCAAAAGATGATGTGTATTTCTCTGTTTTAATCTTCTCACAGATGAGCCAGCCTGCTGATTAGCTTGTTCCCAGTGGATTTGAATCTTAAATGACAGTCAGCTCCTAATGTAGTCTGATGTTTTCCAGATTGATGAAGATCGGGGAGTAAAATCGTTGAATTTGTTGAAACAGAAGCTAAAGTCCTTTGGAAAAATGTTGAATTTCAAAATGAACTGTAACATTGCTGTGATCGTTTGTCCAAGAATACATCAGACTACTCACCAGCCTACTGCAGCTCCTCACACAGCTCTAACTTCTCCCTCCAAACTACAACGTGGATTTCCCCTTAATTAAAGGTGTTCGTTCAGTCAGTTTGTTGGCACATTTTCAGTCGTGTCGGGATCTCACGCACACACAGACACGCCAACCCAATGTTTGTGCCGATATCTTTTGATTTGTCAATCAGCAGATGAGGATCAGCACGTGGTCTCCACGTCACATGGATATCAGCACCTTGGACAGCAGCCACATCAGTACACCGCCTGCAATGGACGGAGCTCGTCTTCCCCTCGGACGCGGGGAGGGAGGGAGGGATGCTGGGAAACTGTGGGCTCGCCGCATGAAGAAGTTTGTGCTTTCGAGCAGATCGTCGTGAGATTCAAGTTTTTCAACATCCCGCGGACCAGGAGAAAGGAGGGCAGCCGAGTCGAGGCGCACGACTCCCCGCCCGCCGCGTGAAGTGGCACTTTATTGTCCCACCGATTCCGCCGCGGCCCTGATGTGATTTGGCGAAGACGCGATGATGGTGATGATGATGAAGATGGTGATGGTGGTGATGATTCGCAGTTGTTTTTAGCAACCCGGAAGGGACAGTTGCGGTCTGCTGTCGGCTCCTTCGGTGTTTGCAGGAATCCATATCTGGCATCCTCTCGCTCTTCCTGATTCGTGGCGCAGGGATGATCGGGAGCAGAAGTGGCACCACAACTTGTCTCGATTCCTTTTGTCGCTCGACTGATCGCCTTTTATTTTCTCCTCCCGCGCTCCGGTCGTTGAGATGTAACGCCGTCGGACTGCAACTTTGCGAGCGGGCTGTCAGTGCGCTTTGAAGGGAGGAAGGTGTGGGACAAAGCCCGCTCCGTCCACCAGCCGAGAGGGAAGAAAGGCTCCAGCGAGGGAGAGGATGGATGCCACCGCGAGACAACAAAGGATGCACGCTTGTCACCTCGTGTAGCCTCATTTCATCTCCCCTGTAGGTAAACTGAAATATAAACCGGATTTGACTGAGTTCTTAATAGGATTTAATGTCAGCCCTCCCGCAGACACCCCCTCGGTGCTTCTCTCCGCCCGAAGAGGAAAAACATTTTGTGAAGGAACCTTGAGACTGATTCCCCCCCCCTTCAAAAAACAAAAACAAAACAAAAGCCAATCAGGAGCACAGTGAAGGCGGGATACCCGAAAACGGCCGTGCTGGAGCCGGGCGAGAGGATGCTGGAGGAGCCCTCAGACTTTCATGTTGGAGCCGCTCAGTTCGTGGCTCTCAGCCTCCATTGAATCCCGAAAGAAAACGCCTCTATCCATGAAAAATAATCCTTCCCCATTGGCTGGATTGCGGTGCACATGCTATAACAACAGGATATGCAAAGAGCTATGGGCTGATCTAATAGCCTATCATGTTTTTCCTTTGCCATATCTTTATTTTACTTCCTAAAACGATGTGATCTTTCCACTGAGGAGGGACTGTTTGAATGCCTACTTAATAATCACCATCATAATAACGTTCATTATAATATTCATATTATTAATAATGGGGAAAGAGCCGCCAGCGTCCATGTGAAGGCTCTATTGTTTCACTGAGCAGTGGTGCCTGTAGAGTGAAGCTGCTGAAGCATGTTCAAGTATCGGATCCGGATGTTTTTCAATGAACTCAAAGTGTTGCTACTGATGCGCTCTGGATCAAGCAGGAGGACTGACACAGGCACCGACCCGGACACGCAGCCCAGGATGAGAGGACTGGCCATAGGGGGCTGCGGGTGGCCGCAGCTCAGCTGCTCGCACCGGGACGACGAGGAGGAATACTACGGCTCTGACCCCCGGCCCCGCAGCCTGGCCTTTGAGGACAAGGAGGACTCCAAAGCCCAGGGGGAGGACGCAGGAGGGGGAGGAGGCCTGGATGCCTCCTCGCTGCCGAGCCTCTCGGAGAGCGGGATGCGGTCGCCACAGTGCCGGATCTGCTTCCAGGGACCAGAGAAGGTAAAGTTCAACAATCAAAGTGTTGCTGTTTTGTTTTCATTGGACACTGAACTTGAGTCTCCGTGTGCGAGTTGATCCCTCCTGGCGCTGGTTCCGCCAGCGTCTTGCTCAGGGGCACCTCAACAGAACGTGGTGCCTCCTGAATTGGGAAGCTTCAAACCATGTGAAGCTTTTGAACAGGTCGGCGGGCTAAACTTACCTCTGCATATTTAGAAATACTTTGGATAATGACATTCAAAGAGCTAAAGTAGAGATTTACTGTGGAAGTGGCTCGTCCACAGACCCATCCATCTTCTACATGTGATTTATCTGAGGGGTCGCGAGGCCTTGGAACTAATCCCACCTGACCGTGACCGAAAGGAATATGGTAAATCACAGCCCTTCACGGACGCACACACACTCACACAAACACACACTCTCACACCTACTGAGAACTTACAAATTCAAATGTCTTTCATCTCTGCGAGTATCCAGAAAAACAATGCACGCTCAGGTAGAACATGCAAACAGCTCAGATATTCTGAGTTCAGGGGTAAAATGCGCACCATCGCGCCGAAGAGACGCTTCATAGGTGTGATGCCAGTTTTCTCCCGTTTGATCCTCGAATTTCGGTGTCAGGGTCATAACTAATTGTTTTTTGGCACAAGTGAGTTCATGAAATTCCTTCCAGCAGGTTTCAAACACAAGCCCTCAGTCGTGTGAACGGGACAAAGGCTCCACATGCGCTGCCCCACAACATCTTTGTCTCAGATCTGGGTGTGTGACGACCGTAGCCGGCGTCGTTCCAAGCAGCTGCACTCGCGCAGACGAAGCTGCACAACAGTCGTGTGGTTACGAGGATCACTCGAGTTCCCCCCGCAGGGGTCACCGTCGGGCAACGTGAGGTTTCATAACAACGGTTCGCATTAGCGGCAGGACCTGAGAAACAGACGAGCGTGTGAAATCTTTTAGAGAACACACAGAGGAGTTTTACTTGGGAATAACTCATAATTCGATCGTATCTTTCAATGACTGTTAATCAAACCTGCTCAGGGTGGAGGTGAAATATTCAGATTGACTAACTGTCTCAGCAGTGACCTCAAAATGTAACAGGGGAGAGACGGAGAGAACAAAGGGAGGCTGGAAAAAGCAGGATAAAATCAACTATTGGTGTCTGCACTGAAAAGAAACGGTGCCTGATGCGAACGAATCAGCTCGCCATAAATGGAAATAACAAAAGATTTAGGACTCTTTGAACAGATTGTTATTAAGCTGAATATCATTTAGAACCTGTTCGATATTTTTGCTCAAGGACTCGGGTTGTGGCGGAGCACAAACCTGAGCTCATTACTTTGCAACAGGAAGGTCACACAGAGTGCAGCTGAAATTGTTGATTTAAAAAAAAAAAGAGAAAGGAAACTCAGGCAAAAGCGCTTTGTTAAAGAACGTCTCCGTCATTCTCGGGGTTTTGTGGACTGAAGGCATCAAATCCAGCGGGTGAATTCAACCTTGAAGAGGAAGACTTTCCTGGAGGTCTCGCAAAGTTGTTTTTTTTTCATTTCCCCTCCAGATATCCTCCGACTAATTAAAGACCCAGCGCATCACCCAGAGTCAGACAGGAAAATAAAGTGAGATGTGCGGGAGCGTTGTCAGTCCGGGGGCCTCGGGGGGGTCTTCGACTGACAACAGAAACCTGCACCAGATGTCCTGTGATTTCTTTTGAGGCTATTAAGAAGTGACACCGTGGAAGCAAAGCGTATTCAGACAAAAGTGTTATGCAGCAAATATGCGCCCGGAATTTGGCGCCGCTGATCTCTGTTTCCAGCGTCTGCAGAGATTAATTCTCCGGCTCTGCGGTCGAGGACGGTGGACAAGTTCCACCAATCAGGTTTTCCTTCCCAGTCAGCACATAACCAATCGTGCACTCATCTCACATGATGTATGAAGGAGTTTGATCGTAATGAGGGGTGCTAATCTCTACGTTATGATGAACTCTAATTAAAAAAAGATCGACGGCCTGAAACTTTCAGTCCTCTGATGTGAGCTGATTAGTGCTCCAATAACGTCGCTCCACATGTTCCTTTGGACTGACGGAGTGAGTGCGGCCGGACCGACGCACGTCGTCTCGCTCCATCCATCCATCCATCCATCCATCCATCCATTCATCTCCCTCCCTCCATCCATCCATCCATCCATCCATCCATCCATCCATCCATCCATCCATCCATCCATCCATCCATCCATCCACCCACCTATCCATCCATCCATCCATCCATCCATCCATCCATCCATCCATCCACCCACCCACCTATCCACCAATTCATCCATCCATCCACACCGCAATGGTCCAAGTTTTCTAATCAGATGCACACACGCAGGCACACGTGCATGCATGCACACACGCAGGCACGCACACAGGCAGGCATGCACGCACGCAGGCACACGCGTATGCACGCATGTGCGCACGCACGCACGCCCTTTTCTGAAATTGATCACATCACAGGTTTTTGAGGTTCTTAATCACATGCACAAAACAAGTAAATGAAGCTTCTGTCATGTGAGGATCTCCAAACCTCCTCACGTTTACGATCTCACCACATCAACACAGTGTCAGATGTGACAAGAAAATTGCTCATTGAGGTTTTTTGAGGAAAAAAAACACGTCAATCACAAATATTTTTAATTTTAGCTAATGGCAGGAGAGCAAAATGTCTCACAACCATGATGGAAACATGAACAGGTGGCTTTGAAATAGAGCGCAGCACATCAGAATGTAAGCAGGTGAAAATTGACACGTATGCTCTGACACACAAGCACACACATGCCGCTACAAAGCTGAAGATTATTCATTGGCTTTATGCTGAGCTGAGTGAACCTCACCTATTTGATGTTGGTATAATAAGATACTTACTCGAGAAGTCTTGTGTGATTGCTTTGCCACAAAAAAAAGAAAGTAGCTGAGCATCAGCAGCGCACGCAGCAGCCGGCACGAAATAGCTGCTCAGAAAGCCAAATAATGGTTCAAAGTAGTCGGAAATGACAGTGAAGCAGGGCAAGGAAGGAAGCTTTGTAAGTCTCAGGGAGAAGCTGTCAGCCAGGAGAGTGGAAAACATCTGAGATGCAGTGAACAGAGGCCTGCGTCGAACCATCACTTTCACTGCAGACGGAGACAATTCAGCACTGTCAGGTAAAGATACTTAACAATGAGCAGTCAATATAAGAGAGAAACCAAAGGTGTGAGCTGATTCACAGGACCAGCTGAACACGAGTGTCTGTCAGTGAGACTGAATACCAAATCAAACACAGTCTACATGGATAAAATAGTCTCAGAAAGTTATCCTCTTATGCTTTAAGTACAAGAGGATCATTGCTATAATAACTCATTTTTAAAAAGATATTCACTGTCTCACACCATTTTGAAGAAAAAGACTTGTTTATTTGATCGATAAATAGATGTTTAATTGATCCCAAAGGACGTTAGAGTGGTCGTACTCTGAAAAGAGAACCAAGAAACCTGAAAGACTGGAAATCAATCACACAAATATAAGTCATATAAATGACTATGAATGCAAGCAATAAGTAAAAAAAAAAAAAAAAAACCAACATAACATCAAACAAAAATTCTTGTATCATCTTTCAGGTGATCATCACCTGCTTTATAATTCAAATCATATGAAAACATCGGAGTGTCTTGAGCAGAATAAATCTGACAGTAACGTTCTTGGGATGCTGATGGATTACAAATGTTACAGCTGAAGATGTGAAGATGGAGACAGGAGAACCAAAGGGCTCCATTGTGTTTTTTTTCCCACTGTCACTCAAACGTTGTTTTTATTCCAAGTGGAGTTGCGGTCTCTGTCCTGCAGGGGGAGCTGCTGAGCCCGTGTCGCTGCGCCGGCTCTGTGCGCTGCACCCACCAGTCCTGCCTCATCCGCTGGATCAGTGAGAGGGGCTCCTGGAGCTGCGAGCTGTGCTACTTCAAGTACCAGGTCCTGGCTATCAGCACCAAAAACCCTCTGCAGGTACCCCGAAGACGCTGCTCACTTGTCCTCAACTGTCTTCATTGTCCATCAGGGAAACACTTTGGGGGAAACTACCCTGCCAGCGCAGACGAACTGGCTTTCATTGTGTTCAGTAATGACGCAGAGATAAAAAAAAGTATTTGCAGGAGACACATTCTGAAGGACTGGCTCAACCGTGGTAGGCATGAGGGACAAAGGACGAAGAGACAGTGTCCCCAAATCTTAGCGTCTGAGCTCAGGATCCAGTCGACAAACTGCACAATCCCACCTGGGAACCATTCGACTTTTATTAAATAGTTCATTCAGATTGTCAGTGAAACACGCAGTAATGTGATGATTAGGTGCGTCTTTGTTCTATTAGTCATCGTCCCTCATGGTTGGAAATTGATGTTCCAAGCCTCCAATAGGAGCAATAAATAATCTCGCAGTAAGGCTGCAAACCTGCCTCACCACTGACTCTGACTTGTTTCAGGAGTTTCAGAATGACAGCAAAAAATTTAAAAACAAAACGCTTTTATTATTGATCACAATTAAACTTCTAACTGTAATTCATATTTGGGGGTGATGAAACGAGACAGAACAAACCATTCAAAATTAGGGGGTTGAAAAAACCAACCTAAATCTGTGTTGTGTCCTCAGGAGACTAAAGCAAGATAAAGGGGGGATATATTTGGTTTAATGGTGCTGGTAGAATGTCCTAAATTCAATTTCCAACACTGCAGAGTCCAAACACTGTTCTGTGCTGTGAGGTGAAACCTGAAATCACAGGAAACATTTGGAGATACGCGCCAGCGCAGGAGAACCTGAAAGCTGTCTCCTCCGCCGACGAACACAGCAACGACTCCCTTTGCAAATTTCGTCTGCGACCCAGACATAACCCGCCCGTGTGATTACGTGAAAACCCACCAAGACTCATCTTGCAATTTGCAGCCAAACAACTGCTTCGCTCTGTTTTTGTGTGTCTCTGTGGCTGTGTTTCCCAGTGGCAGGCCATCTCTCTGACTGTGATCGAGAAGGTGCAGATTGCAGCCATTATCCTGGGCTCTCTGTTCCTCATCGCCAGCATTTCCTGGCTGGTGTGGTCCTCGCTCAGCCCCTCCGCCAAATGGCAGCGGCAGGACCTTCTCTTCCAGATATGTTACGGGATGTATGGCTTCATGGACATCGTTTGTATAGGTAGGACTCAAACACTCTGGCTGCAGCACTTTGTGTTGTTTTCTTTTTACCGGTGCTTTAAACATGAACAAACCATAATCTTTTACACTTCTATAAGGTTCTTAGTGGCTTTGAGGAGTCCGGTTTGTATGTTTTTCCAAGTCCAGGTGCTTTCCAGGTGAAACGCTCCCACAGTTCCTGTGCAGATTGTTTGTTTGTGAGGAGTTTAGGAGCCGCAGCCACTGAGCGTCCGACCATGTAATGTTACAGGCCTGGGGTTGCCAGGTCCTGGGGCTCAGGGGTTTCGTGAAAGGTGCCAACGCTCTGCCGACTCAGAATCGGCAGGGTTGGAACCTTCCTCTGGCTCAAACGGCGGCACTGAACCGGTGTGCCAGGCGTGTTTGGTTCCCATGACCAGTCAGCTGGATGCAAAAGTTTCGGTCACCAAGCACAAAACATCGCCGCCATTGAACTCTGCTGCCGTGGAAACAGGTTCAGTGGAGTGACCAAGCGTGCATCTTTGTCTGGCAGCCTGGATGGTGAGAACCAGGAGAGCGAGCGCGGTACCTCAAACTACAACGACGCTCCTAAAGCACTAAATCCTTTTTTTTTTAATCCTTTCAAGTCAGAGTTTCTCACCACTCCTAAAATTAGACTGTACAATAACGTTTGTCTGGATTTTAGAGATTCATTTCAAGATTTCTTGTCAATTTAAATAACTTGCTGCATTAAGAGACAGTATGAAAGTCATTTTTCTCTGAAATGTATCGTTTGTATCTTATATCTAAGCTTCCCCTTTTTTGTAGTGTGGTGAGACAAGATTATATTTTATGTAAATTTAAAAGCCATTTTTTTTGTTTTGTATCTGAGTTCTCATGAGAGGAAGTCATAATCATTCTGCCTAGTGAGCTAATTTGAATTTCTGCAGCAAATTGCCTATAAAACAGAGAGAAGGCTTTTTTTTTCTGCTTCAGCATGAACGATGGCACAAAGTGATGTTTGTGAAGCCAGAGCTCCACCAGTACGGCGTGGACGAGCTTTACTGGTCTGCTCCCATCTTTGACCTCAACGGCTTCCAACAACTGTGTGATGAACTTGAAGCAGGGGCAGAAAACCAGACGTCCTCCTTCAGATAAGGCAGCAAAGTTTCCCACAGAAACTACAGATTCCTCAGAAAAGTCTTCCCAGATGAGCAGGAGTTAGAGTCGGTCCAAACTGGCACCAGCACCATAATTATGCCCATGAAATTTATAAAGGATACTAATTACGTACATCAGGTTATAAACCCCCCGTTGGTGCTGATGTCTGAATGTTTTGTCACTAATGTGTGAAAAAAATCATCACTTTTAGACAAACAAGTTTGTGGTTTTTCTCTGGCTGCCATGTTTTTTGTAAGTTGTTTGCGAAGGGATTTTCCTCGACATGTGTTTTTCACCAAACTTAAGTCCAAAGGAACCGCAAACAGGCCCCGCGCGTTTAATCTTTTTATTTTTGAGAACATATAGCTCAATTTAATCTGCGCCCTCTGTACTTTTTACGGCTCCGCGATTCCCGCGGAACAATCAGCTGTTTGTCTATACGTAACCCCGCTTCCTGCCTCCACCTCCCCCGACCCGTTTTGTCCTTTTATGCCCAGGCCTTATAATCCACGAAGGATCATCTGTTTACCGGATCTTTAAGCGCTGGCAGGCGGTGAACCAGCAGTGGAAAGTGCTGAACTACGAAAAAGCGAAGGACTTGGGTGACCCCGTCAGCTCCGCCGGCAAAGGCGCCGGACGCGCCGAGAGGAACTCTCCCCACGCCATCGCGGACAGCGAGCGGCGGGCGGGCCGGCACGTCCGGACTATTCTCCACCACCACTGTGGCTACACTATTTTGTACATCCTCAGCCAGCTGAGACCCAACAACCTGCACAACAACAACCAGGAGGTGGTCATGAGAGTGACCACCGTATGAGGGTTCATGAGACGTGCGGGCGAAACCGCCGCGTTGTTCAAAGACGAGATAAAAACGCTGATTGGGATTAAAAAAAAAACCCAATCCCAATCCGCCGCAGAAACACTGCCGTAGTTTGTCCTCAGATTACTGCTGGGCTGAGGACATTTACACTGACAACGTTTTAAAGGGTTTGGATGGAGGAGCCATCACACTTTATGTGGGTCTTTCAAAAAAAAAAAAAGGTTGTGAAATAAGAAACAGTGAAAACAGGAGAATTTTGCTTTTGGAAGCTGTCAGCCTTTTTCTGACACCAGGACCAACGTTTGGAAAAAAACAGAAACAAAGTGACTTTTTGGGGGGTTTCTAAAGAAAAAAAAATTACAGTGTTGTTGTTGCTGCTTTTGGTTTGGATCATCTGAGAGTGTTATGGTGAAAATGATTGTTGTCCCCCCTCATGTGAGTACAGCCCCCCCCCCCTCTCCCAGACCCCCCTACTTACCCCCACATCTATGTGAGGGTTTTCACTTTTTGAAGTGTTTTCTCTTAAAGGAGCACAGATGGATGAAACAGGTCAATTTAAAAAAAAAGTGCTTATAATATACCTTCAAAGTATAATTCATGTTTTGTAATAAAGATTTTTGTTGAGCTAAAAATGGAGATTTGTGATGTGCTTTGTTTTCAACAGGAAACAACTCTGTCATACAGCGATGCAAAGACTCTACAACATACCACAAGTGTAGAAGTGATAAGCAGAGAATGTGCTATAAACTGATACAAACAAACCTTGAGTGTACCCTAACTTAAAACAGGTCAAACTTGACTCAACTGAAAATATTGGGGTTTGTCATCTCAGGTTCGGTGTAAAGACACAATGTTCTTACAGCCATCTTTGTTTCTGATTGGGTCTCTCTTTTTTTTTTGCTCCCTTGAATTGAGGTTATTTAGGGAATAGCCTGTTGTACATTGTGTACTGTTGGAGGGAGGCTCATAAAACAACTTTTGCTCAGGGTCCCAGTTTGGCCAGAGGCAGAACTGTGTGTGTGGGGGGGGGGGGGCTCACATCTGGCTGTGAGTGGAAACAACAGTGCCAAAGACACAAGTGATGGCTTGATGTAAAGCAGGTAGAGCCCGGCTGGTGAATGGGAGCTGATGGTCGCAGAGAGATTCTGCAACCTCTCCTTTTGTTTTTTGGAACATTGTTTGGGTTTTTTTTTTCTCTCAGGTTGGAATAAAGCAACGTGTGCTGCCAAGAAGAAACGAAAAGACAACTTAGACAGGTAATAAACTCAGACCACTCAAACCTGGATAGTCTGAAACTGAAATGTGAATTCCTATTTGAACTGGTATCAAAAGTGTCAATAAATGTTACATACTTGTTATAAAAGGCAGACACAAAAGTTGCATGTTAACTTTACTACAGTTGTTTTAAACATCATTAAATTTGAAGCACATAAAGAGGAAGAACACAAAAAAATGTTTAATGTGGAAAATTGAGAATTAAGAAAAATACTTCCAAAAACTTTAGTTTCACTGGCGAATTATCAATTGTCGTGCTAATCCTAAAGGGGTTGAAATAAAATGTCTGTTGGCCTTAGATTAGAAATAAAAAAGCGTATCTATTTTTTCAAAATTTTATTTGAAGCATTATTTGCAATTTAAACAGAAACGGAAAAGTTGAGCTTATTTCTTTTTCTCCTTTGCGTTTTAACGATTGAACCGACCTGGCAACCCAGACGAAGACGCCTGATGATGACGTATCACTCTGCGACTCAGCCGGCGGCTGGAAGTGAGTGGAAAAAAAACAAACGTGACTCTCTGAAAGTGGACGTCGGGAGGCAGAAATCAGCAGCAGCAGTGTTTGTTGGAACGGAGTGGAGCCGCTGTGTGTCCGAGCTGTTTGCGTCGAGTCCAACATGAGTTCGTCGATGCCGCAGAAGCGCTACTACAGGCAGAGAGCCCACTCCAACCCGATGGCTCACCACAGCTTTGACTAGTGAGTGATGGCCATGTGTCCGCCGTCCACGCGTCTCACACGGGGCGCAGCTCACTCTGTGTCCACTCTGTGTCCACTCGATGTCCACTCATTCCCGCAGCTGAAAGCTTAAATGTGTCCCCTCTGATAGTATCGTGAAACTACACGTCAAACCAGTGAAAACTTCCTAATGATGAGATCTGTCACTAGTTAGACCTAAAATACGCACTTAAACGTGTCCTATTTTAATTATTCTGTAATGTTTAGGACTCATATTTTGAAGAGAACCTCAAGATGTTTATTCTGAGGATTGTTTTTATCCCACACGAGATGAACTGCTGCTTCTTTGCAGAATGAAATTACACTGAAATTTCAGCAGTTAAACGCATCCAATAAACACTCAGCACTGTGTAAAATATCTATTCCTTCCAATGCAAAATGCGTAATGTAAGGTCTCCTCCTTCAGTCCTGTGTGTCCTGAAGAGATGGACTGGTCCGAGCTGTACCCAGAACTCCTAGCCAGTGGCCCGTGCGAGATGGAGACCCCCCGAGTGGAGTTTGCAGACATCGGATGCGGGTACGGCGGGCTTTTAGGTGAGCTGTGATCTGGTCTCACAGGCTGCTTTTGCTCTGCGTTGAACTCATCGTCGAACTTCAAGTCATTTCTCATCTCTCTGTCCCCGTCCCTCCTCTCCAGTGGAGCTATCGCCACTTTTCCCAGACAAGCTCATGCTGGGCTTGGAGATCCGGGTGAAAGTGTCGGACTACGTTCAGGATCGCATCAAGTCGCTGCGCGCCTCTCAGCCGGGGAAGTACCAGAACATCGCCTGTCTCCGCAGCAACGCCATGAAGTACCTGCCCAACTTCTTCACCAAAGGGCAGGTGGGTGTGTGGTTTGTTTTGCTCCGCACATTTGGTCCTCGGTGATAAACAATCAGAGGCGAGTCGAAACCTCACCCAGCTGCCAGTCAGAACACTGAATACAGGAGACGTTCTGCTCAGACGCGGTGCTGAAGGAAAGCTGCGAGAATGAAGAGACATCATGTCAGTCAGTTCTTCTGTAGTGCGAATCCAGCTTCACCCAGAAACTGTTCACGCCCTCACGGCAAGCGAACGTCAGCTCGGAAACAAGAAGGTGTAAATTTTCTCCCTCTGACACAAGTGGCCAGTGTCTCTTCCTGCTCCGTCATTTCTGGTTTTCACGAGAAGCAGCAAATCCTGCAGCTTCTCGAGACATCTGATGATGAAATCATTCATCCTCTGACAAATAGACACATTGAAGTGATGATCGTTTTCTGGTGAGAAGAGTAACATAAATCTTTTTCATGTTCGTACAAGAAAATATATCTGAATGAAGGTTTTGGAGCCATTAAATGCTTTTTATTAGTTCAGCATGTTGCTGTGCCCACGCATTTATGTAGCCTTCAGACGAGCAGCTTGGACCACAATACTCTGGCAATAAAAACACAGGCGAACGTCTGACTCATGATATATCGCTGCTTTACATCTGAAAGAAAAAGTCCCAATAAATGAACGGGGGGTAAAAAAAAAAAAAAAAAAAAATCAAGTTAAACGTAGCATGAAAACAGAAAATTCTTCGCAACCCATAAAAGTTAATGAAAAAATGACTGTCAGAGACGCACAGCGACGCCCATCTGTAGGACCTGCAGCCTCCCGGTTTCCAACCAGGAACCTTTGTGGTGTGAGGAGGCGGCGTTGCTCAGTCACTCAGTGAGCTGCAGGTGAATTTCCTTCAGATTTAGAGCTCTCAAAGAAGCTGACGGCCTCATCCAGCAGCTGAACTACAGTCATGCGCTCGCTTTCTTTTTCCAGATACGTTTGTTCTAATTTATCCTGAATGTATTTTTTCAATATTTTGAACAAGAACTACACATTTAGATATTTTCCATCGCGTGATTCCAGCGCTGCTCGCCTCCGACGGGCTCAACCGTACTTGGTTTCGGTCTCCCTTCGCCACATCTGGGTGTTGGGTCGCCATAGCAACATGACCAGAAACCTGCCAACGCGGCAGCGGAGGCGGGGGGTGCTCCCTGCTCAGTCTACCGCCGTGCGGACTGCAGGACGCCGGCCTGAGTCCACCTCAGTGGTTCTAAAATTGCTTCGAATATCACGCGTGGTTTCTGTAAATGAGTCGCTGCAGCGGATCCTCCATCGACGTCCCTTCCGTTTGGGTCTTTAGATGTTACGGCTGAGTAGATATCGAACAACGGTGGGAGCAGGAACTTGTTTCCTTTGTAAAAATGGTGGAAAGTCAAGTGGAAAAAAACCCAAAAAAACTCTAAAGTTCAGCAAAGTTGAATAGCTCCGTTCTCCATCCTGACCCTACATGCTTCATATGGAAACGTCGACCGAATATGATGTAAACATGACCACATCCCGAGTCCCTGGATTATGGTGTTTGTACAGAACGGCTGGATTAGAGCCGGCAGGCTGCCCTGGCTCCGCCGCGGTAATGAGGCTGCGAAGGCCAAACGGTTCAGAATAAAAATAATTACTTTCCGCATGTTAAACATATGGACTGAATTAATTTATACAGATCGCTCAATAAATCCGGGGATTTCACAACAATAGGGTCATTGACTGACACGCAAGGCATCGCATCAGCTGAGGATAGAGCAGCGCAAGACGCCATTTATCCGTTCCAATTAGCCGCGGTAATCTATGACTTGTAGAAGCTCGCATTAGTATACACGGGGGGCTTAGTGTACCAGGGTTAATTTAGGTACCCCGGATAAAACTTCACCTCAAATGCCCCGAGTGGGTTTAAACTTAGAACTGGACGCGGTGCCGTAACGGCCCTTTATTTATGGAGTATAAATCCTATAGGTGTTTCATATAAAACGCATACGTTTCTTTCCTCTCTTTTTTTTTTCTGTACTTCTGTGTGCTGTTTAAGGTTATTTGAAATAACACGAGCGCTATTCGAGCGTGTTGCGGCGAGGCCTCGTGCCAAGCTGAGATTTGGACTGGCTGAGAGGAACTCTGCGGGGTTTGGACGCAGGACTTTGGCTTGATTCTGCTTTAAGGTGCCATAAATCATTCATGAACGGTCACCCCCCTCCATCACCACCCCATCCCCCCACCCCCCTCCACCCTTCCCCGACTCGCATCGGTTCGCCGGGGAGGAAACGATGGAGCGGCGCCTCGCCTCAGTTCTCCTCTCTGCTGATGATTACAACAAAAGCTGTTCATATTTTTTTTTTCAAAGTGAAGACTTAAGAGAATCCCACCCAGAACTCAACAATCGAGGCCCAATCCGTCTCACATGCGAGACGCGTTTCAAGTGCTCCAACTGTGTTTGTCTGCAGACAGAAGGCAACTCTCTTGCTCTCCCTCTCTCTCTTTCTCTCTCTCTCTCTGGCTCTCTCTCTCCCCCTCTCTCCCTTTCCCTTTCCCTCTCTTTCTCTCTCTCTCTCTCTCTCTCTCTCTCTCTCTCTCTCTCTCTCTCTCTCTCTCTCTCTCTCTCTCTCTCTCGCTCTCTTGCTCTCTCGCTCTCTCTCTCTCTCTTTTCCTCTTCTTACTACATTTTGTAACCCAAAAATACATGCGTGGAGGTTTTTCCGTCTTCCGTCAGCACTGAGGGAGCCCCCCGAGGCTGCAGCCGTCCCCGGTGATTATCCCCACATCTTTCTGTCTATACCTGACGTTATTTATTTAAACTAATAAAAAGTGACTGGAATGATTTTTAATATATCAGCCACACTAATCGTAATAGAGGCTGCACTTGTGCACTTGTCAAAGGCAGAGACACGGGGAACTTTATTGGGGGGGGGGGGGAAAGAAAGAAAATCCGAGCAGGGAAATTCCAGTTTTGCAGTCCGCAGCGTTTAACAGCCGACCTGAAGATTACTCCGGTTTCACAGACTCTTCCTTCGTTTCTCCCACGATTATTCATCTTAGATGTGATTTTAAAGACACCAAATGACACATTTTTGCCTCTTAATTTTCACTCTCTAAACCACAGCTCAAACATTTTGTACATTTTTTATCTCTTATGTATGCGTCATGTTTGCATGTGTATCTTTTTTCTTGTGTATTGCAATAAGAACAAGGGAGGGGGCCTTTAAAGTTTGTTTTTTCTTCACACGCATGAAATAAAACCTTTGAACTGCATTTTGCCTTCATGGCAAATTTGAAATAGACTTTAAAATATATACAGCTATTTTTTCATTGGCCAGTTTCACCTGCTTCAAATGTGAAGTCGTATTGAGTGATTCACACACACACTGATGGGAAGCGCTGCCTTGCAGGATGCTTGCTGACCACTAGGGGCGATTGAAGGTTCAGCATCTTCTTTTTAGGACACTTCTACTTTCACTTTCACTTTTTATATGGTGGGATGGGGATTAAAACACCAACCCGGTATTCAGAGATGACATCCCGCATGACGTGAGCGGCAGTCGCCTCGTCAGATCCGAAGTTTGTTTTTCAGTTATTTGTGTGTCTGACTGACTTTGCTTTTTCCACTGTTTTGCAGCTCAGTAAGATGTTCTTCCTCTTCCCGGACCCTCATTTCAAGAAGACCAAACACAAGTGGAGGATCATCAGCTCCACGTTGTTGGCGGAGTACGCCTACACGCTGAGAGTCGGGGTACGCGTCAGGGCCTCTCCTGCTTCAACTTTTCACATCCAACGATGGAGAAATAAAACTCGATATTCAAAAATTTCTTGTCATAAACCTGTAAATTTAACCCCCTTATTTATAAGAAATTCAAGGCAAATTAATCCATTTGGAAAAATACCAGTGGAGAGTAGTGACAATCAGTAGCTCCAATGCTTTTTAGATGTTCTCGTTTGCGTTTGTAGTATTTTTTTCTATTAGACAACCGAACACGCTGTCATATCAGTCGATGGCACGCTGCAAAGATTTGCGCCTTCCGTGAAAATGAATGCGCGCAGGCGACGCGGCCTGCAGCTGGCTGCCGTCCGCACACACCCAGCTCCTGCCTGTCAGGCTGTCAGTGCAGCAGTGGGACACTTGAGGGGGGCGCGGACGCTGACGGAGGCTGAGAGGGGAACAATGGAGGGCCTGTGTCTAAATTTGGCTTTATCGTTTTTCCTCGGGTGTGTGCGCGCGCGCGCATCAATGCATTTGTGCATGCATGTGACGTGCGTGCGTGTGTGTTCAACCTCGACAAGGGCCTTCAGCACTGGCCCACCGCCACCAGTGTGTTGGCAAGAGGAGAAGCTGTCAGTAATATATTAGTTTGTTGATGCAGTTTGATACCGAACTGAACCAAAAGTCGATTGTCTACGAGAGATTATCTTGGAGATCAAAACCGTCGTCAGGCTTTACCTGTAACAGTGCAAAGGAGTGATTAATGTGTGTTTTGTGGTGATGACACACACGCATTCTCTCTCATCCTCAGCCAGACTTCTGAGTTGGGGGGGTGGTGGTGGTGGTGGAGGGGGGAGGGAGGAGGGGGAGGGCATATGTGCTGACACACACTGGTTTGGAAATCTGTGCCATTGCCGAGTTTTCGAAGAAATCTTTGTTCTAGTAACTTTATCTGTCCAGTCTGCAAAGCAAACGGCATCGACAGAGGTGATTCACCTCTGTGTTGTCTGCAGGTTATTTTTATCTTTTCAGATAAATTCCTCTGCGGAGGTGAGGAAACCACTCGGCTGTCTGTCTGAAACGTCTGACAGTGTGTAAAGTCGAAACTGTTGCAATCGTCTGTTTGATTTGAAGAAAATAAACAATATTTCCTTTTCCTAATGTGCAGTAAGTTTATTAGGTGATTAATGATTGGATCAGTGTTCAGCCGACGGGAAAGTTTTCTCGGGGTTTTCGCGTCGGTAATCTCCATGTGTTTGTGTGATCACGGCAGGGTTTGGTGTACACAATCACAGATGTGGAGGAAGTCCACCTCTGGATGGTGAAGCACTTCACTGAGCACCCGCTGTTTGCACGTGTCACCGACCAAGAACTGGTACGTTCCTGTGGATCTTTACTCCACAGGCCATGACAACTGTGTTTGCTGTCCCTCTGCTCACCAGGAGCAAGAAATCGAAAGAGTGTGCTTCATCTCAAAGTGAAAATTCTCACGCTCAAAACGCAGCAAAAAAAAAAAAAAACAAACCTGGCTTGATTGGTGGCTTTATGTAACGTCTTCTCGGTCCCCCCGGTGAGAGTTTGCACGAGAGCGAATGGGTAGGGCTGAAACTTCCATCTTCTTTTGGCAGGGCGACGACATCATCATTGGCCACCTGGGAACGTGCACGGAAGAAGGGAAGAAGGTGCAGCGAAACGGCGGCAAGAATTTCCTGGCGGTTTTCCGAAGGATCGAGGATTCACACCGCGACCAGACGGTCTGAACTCACAGACGCCGGCGAGGCTCCGACATGAACAGTGATTGTTTTTTCCATTCGTATCTGAGGACCGACGCGTTGTGTCATCACGAGGCGGATTTTTCTTTTGTCTTTTTTACGTTTTTTTAAAAAAACCTTTGTTTTAAACGTTTGACTCGTTCACTCCTGAACTGCTGGAGGGAAGTGAAGCATAAAAGGATCTCTGTCCAGCAAAGACTCGAGGCTCCACGTTTGAATTATTCTCTCAGTTTATTTTTTTGCCAAACTGCTTTTATTTTGGTTTCCTGAAAATCTTGTGGTTCAAAAGAAATCCTGAAGAATAAAGTGCATGGAGGCTTTGCCTTGTTGTTTTGATGCAAACGACCAGCGGATGCACTTGAAAGGTCGGAGGCCGCGTACAAGATTTGATTTCCAAATGCGTTAACACGCAGTTCGCTGCAGGAAGAGAGAAAACACGGAGCGGTTCGCTTGTTGATACGCGCTCGCCGCTTTGACAACTCCATCATCAGATGGAAATCTGTTCTGGCGTCCTGGAAGTGTCCCAACGCCGTCAAAGGATCCGGCAGACACGTTTGTCGACGCTCGGCGTTTTTAAGTCTTTGCTTCGAAACTTCATTTGAACCAAAAGTAATTTTTGTCTTAATTTGTTGCAGCAGGGTGTCGGACTGGACTTTCTGTCTCATTACGTAACATCTGTCGAAAGACGCTTCGACTGTCGACGGTGGTCTTGGGTGGAGGAGGCAACTGAGAGGGGGAGAAATGGGATTGTTGATGGCTGCTCATATTCCAGAGTCACGGTTGGACACACGGAGTCTTACTTGCATAAACTGTAGTCAGATAAAGGATCAATGATTCAGGCGGACGGACGCTTTCAACTGATCAACCCCTTTGCTCCAGCACTCAAGTAGGGCTGGGGGGGTGGGGGTGGGGGGGGCAGCAGCCCCTGTAATCCCCTCTTACCTGACTCACATCCTGCTTTTACTCCATTCCAAATCGAATTGTCTTTATCAAGAAATCTGCAAATTGACCACAACTGGTGGTGTCTCTACATGTGGCATAAAGCAAAGGACGATTATCTTGTCTTCATCTGCGGGATGCGTGCGGGAAGGAGCTCAGCGGGGCTGGAATCAAAGCAGCGCGGAGCAGGAACAGAAGCGTCCTGTGTTCATTTTACGATGGTAGCTATATATTACAGGTTGGTATTTTAAGACCGTCAAGCTTTTTGGAACAGGGACAGTGGAGGCTTAAAGCCTCTCGGTCGCTGCAGGCAGTGGTGATTATGGACAGGACAGCACATGTCTTAATGACTGAAACCCCGAGACGGGAAAAACGTGTCGGGAGCGAACGAAAACCTCACGACTTCAAGAGAAATTGCTCTGAGATGATTTGATTTTCCTACCGTTTGTTGACTGATTTCTTTGTTTGATCAGTTCACAAAACAGATTTCTTTGGGTGTTTTTGGGCTGCTTGGTACGATTTTCTGTTCCTGTTCCGCATGCAGCCTAATAAACAATGTTTTACACCTGTTGGGTGAATCCTTCTGATGCATCTGATTCAGATCTATTTTGATTAAACTTCAAAACTTCCTTTTTGAGTCTTTATTGGTTATTAAGTTAGGACTTCAAATACTTTTCATTTACTGTTTGATCAGTGGAGACATAAATGACATCAGGTAAAGCCCATTTTGTCAGTCTTCGCTTGTGAGTTTCCCAATTACACGTCACATTTTGGACCAATCAATGCCGAGAACAAGAACTTCCAACAGGCTCACTTGGTGTTTGTTTTAATAACATGTAGAACTGAAGATGTTTCTAACTGAGCTGTGAACGCACTGCTTTCGCTCTACAACTTTATGTTTGATGGAGAGAAAAATGATTCAAAAATAAAAACGGGTTGATAAAAAGACCCTCAAGTTGTGACTCTGGATCTTTTCATGATTTCGTACAGTACAAATTACAGCAAGTGTTCCCAAACTTTCTTCTTTTATTGTGTAACCTGCAATTACTCCTTTAAATCAGTGAGGTAGTCAAAGAGCCACACTTGTGTTATCACTTATTGCCATGTGGCAGCAAAGTACATCATGTAACATTTTAGTACAATCAGGCCATTAAAGAAGAGTTTAATTAAATACTCTGCGGGGGAATCAAAATAAAAAAAAAAGAAACGAAACTTTATGATTCACATTTGGCAATGCCGGTGAAGCGATCCGGATGTTGTTTGTTTCATGCGCAAAGAATTTATTGCATCTGGACATGCGAATGTTGTCAGGGTCAAAGGGCAGACACCCTTCAGCGTGTCTGCAGACGCTGCTGTTGTCAGTGTCTGTGTACCAGGGGAAAAACCCATCACACAATTTTACACTTCAACAAACAATACACAAAGATGTGTTAAACTAATTACATTGCACCTAATTACACCTCCTTCTCCTGGAGTTCTCGCTCCTATAAACTAAAGTGTGTGTGTGTGTGTGTGTGTGTGTGTGTGTGTGTGTGTGTGTGCGTGTGTGTGTGTGTGTGAGCGAGTGTGCGTGGGTGCGTGTGTGTGTGCGTGCGTGCGTGCGTGCGTGTGTGTGTGTGCGTGTGTGTGTGTGTGCGTGTGTGTGTGTGTGTGTGTGTGTGTGTGTAGAATCATATTAGGTCACTGCCACCCTCTACCTTATACAATAAACATGAAACTGCCTCCAGCCGTCAGTTGGCTCAACATAAAGACTGAAGCAGCATGTGTGGCTTTGTCCTGACATAACATTTCCTCTGCACCGCCAGCCTGTCCTCCTCCCTGTGTGTCCCTCTCATTGTCACACGCCACACAATGAGACACAAAAGTCACTTGTCACTGCTTGTTTGAGTAGATGTTTTATCCTTTTACGAATAAAACAGTCATTATTTTACAAGGAGGCAATTGCAGGACTCGCATCTTATCTGTATTTCATTGTCTGTGTGTCACGCTCACCCCCGTGTGCCAGTGTTGGCAGCTGGTTTGCAGGGGCACTGGCACACCTTTGGAAGCGATTTCAGGTTCAGCGTTTTGCTCAAGGACACTTCAGCTCATGGACATGGTGAGACTTTGGGATTAAAGCGCCGACCTCTGGACTGGCAGATGATCCTCTGAGCTGCAGTCGCTCAAGTTTGAAGTGATTACATTTCGGACTTTTTTCTTGGAGGGAGTCTGCTCTTTCTAGTCTCCTACCAAAGAGGTCATGTTTTACATCTTCGGCGTGTTCGTCACCTTCAGCTGCTCTGATCTGTGCGCAGCTGTAAAAAGAGACTTTTAAAGTCAGTTAATAAACAAAACGGATTCAAATGTTTTGTGCCATTAAAAGTTGTCCGAAAGAACAGAAATTAAGCGATGAATAAATACGATCTTTATTGGAACAGTAACAAGGTATTGGCTTGTCTCCGTATTTCAACAAGTTGAGCAGTGAGCTATAATATTGTTACATTATGGTGCTGCCGCGTGTTGTTTTCTTGTGCTGTTTTAGCTCCAAACGCATCAAGCAAAAGTAGGTGGACCACATCACGCTGATAAAGGAGAGTCGTCAGTGTTTTCTGTAACTTAGCGGGAAGGCGATTAGCTCTGCTTTAAAGTATGTCGATTCGATCGATAAAAACTGCCCCATTCGTTTTGGTTTTCCGTCTCAAACCTCGTTTATGGCTGTCGAGTCTGCAGATTTCGTCTCTGGACGGCTTCGCCCTTTGTTTGCATGCTCAGAACAACCGACTGACTCCGGGACATCTGATAGTAACATTTTTATGGGCCGGATGTTTTATGAAGCAGGTGAAGCAAGGCTTCTAATGTATTCGCAAGTTTCTGACGGTTGCTGTTCATCTGTTTCTGCATTCAGGATGTAACACAATATTTCCCATTTTTTTAAAAGAAGAAAACCCGTTGGCAGTCTTCTCGGTCTGTTTTCCTTCCTAATGCTCAGGTTGAGACACGCTTTCCTGCTGCCCGGTTAACATCTCCAGCTGGATCTCTGCCCTGCCACCTCAAGCTGAGCCTAAACTGAGCTGCGGCGCTCCCACACACACACACACACACACACACACACACGCACGCGCACGCGCACACACACACACACACACACACACACACACACACACACATACGGGTTTATATGGTTTAGCCCGACATTTTCTCCAA
>JASSRZ010000072.1:8048232-8064038 GCA_032164315.1 Malacoctenus gilli | reverse complement strand
CTGGGACCAGCTGCTGCTCTTCTCCACTAATGTGGCATCTTTACAGTTCGCAAAGGTCAACTGTGCACACGCACGCATGCAGGCACACACACTTTTTCATCTTGCTGCAAAATATAATAATGCAAAAAAAGACTTTCATGAATTGTTTTATAACCAAAATGTATTTTTTTCCTTTTTGCACTGAATTTGCAAAAAGTGACTTTTTAAAAATGACTTCCGATTTCAGTGATTCAGCAAAAATTGCCGTTATATTGTTAAATTTGTAAAGAACCAGTCTTAAACTGTTCCATGATCCCTGCAAACGTCTTGAGGTCTGTGGTCGTTGTCTGAATGTGCACTTGAAGGCAGCTCTGTCCGTCCTCTCAGACCAAGCCAGAAGTCCGGCCCGCTCTGGACATGAGGCGGATTAGCAGGTTCTGCTGCCTCATCTTTAATTCATGCAGCATTTCACGGGGGCCCCTCTTTGTCCTAATGGGCTCTCTGGCACCGTCCCATCAGCGCGGAGGGACACAGAAAACTCACCTAATGGAGTCATTGAGTCACATTGATTTTTCCTGACGCTATTCTTGCCACGCCTGATATCCAACCTCTCTTTCTCCGGTCCTATTTCCTCTCTCCGCCCTCCTCAGCGCGGCCCCACCCAGTGTCTGGTCCATCCCCCATCTTCCTGCTGCCTCCACACATCTCAATGTCTGTGCGGGTGAATGTGGTCGTCGTTCAAAGTCACACGCGTCCTGACCAAACTCAGCATCAGTGAGCCATAAATTACCCCGGTTCGGTTTTCACACGCACTTGACTTTACGAGCACGCAAACTCAAACGCATGAGTCATGCGTGTGCTGCGTGTGCACACATGATGCAGTGCAGCATCCTGTGTCATGCTACTGCTGCTGCTGCTGCTGCTGCTGCTCTTGTGCCACGCCCTTTCACAGCATCACTGATGGAGTCAAGTGGTACACGCTGAGGGAGTCCTCACTCACTCTGTGCTTAAAGGAAAACAGCTCCTCTGCACTATGAAAGTGTCAGTGAAGGAAGTGATGGAGATTTGCATCGTTGATGTCACACATGCGAGTACAAATGGAGTTACGCTGGAATCAAAGGGAAGAAAAACTGAAGACTTTTTTTCAATTAAATGGACAACAATTTATGGACAACAAAACTTTTTGTGCAGTTTTTTGAATGATCTATCCATCTATCTATCTATCTATCTATATCTATCTATCTATCTATCGATCTATCTATCTATCTATCTATCTATCTATCTATCTATCTATCTATCTATCTATCTATCTATCTATCTATCTATCTATCGATTGATCTACTTGTCGACATATTGCTACCCACCGCTGCTTGTACATGGCCAGGTCCTCCGCCAGGTTGTCCCTGTCCACCTGGTACTGGTCCCGCTCCTTGCCGGTGGCGTCCAGCTGGCGCCTCAGCTCCCTCAGCTCCTCCTGGAAGAGCTCGGAGGCTCGGTTGGGCTGACCGTGCTGCTGCTGGCCCTTGAAGGTGTTGAGCTCCTGCTGCAGCACGCCGTTCTGCTGCTCCAGGTAGCGCACCTTCTCGATGAAGCTGGCGAAGCGGTCGTTGAGGTCCTGCAGCTCGGCCTTCTCGTTGCTGCGGGTGGTCAGGAACTCCTGGTTGATGGCCTCGGCCAGGGTGAAGTCCACCTTGTCGTAGCTGAGGCGAGGGGGCTGGGCGCCGGGGCGGGAGCGCTGTTGGTGGTAGGTGGTGGAGCGGGACGCCACCACGGGGGACATCGAGCGCATGTAGCGTCCCCCGGACACGGGCATGCGGGAGGACACGTTGGAGTAGGTGGACATTGGGATGGGGTGCGGGCTCCCAAAGGTGCGCCTGTACGAGGTTGAGGTATGCATTGAAGAGTGGCTCATGGTTCCTTCTGGCTCCGTCCGCGGTGGCTGTTGGGAAGGTGGAGAGCTGGAGGCTTCGAGGTGCTCGAGAAGCAACAGGACATCCGGCTGGAGAGCGGCGAGCCTTTTTATGCACCCAGGCCAGCCGTCCTCTCGGCATCACACCTCCCCCTCCCTCGCGCCTCCTCACTCCACCCACATGAAGCCCTCCTTCCTCAATCACTCATCAGCATGCAGGCTCTGGCCACGCCCTTGCCTTCACATGGACCCTGCCTCCATCTCACTCCCTCTGTCTTCAGTTGCATCCTTTTAACCACAGTACTTGGCAGGAAGTCAGACTGACTTCCACCTTTTTTTTCCCCCCACTGTGATAACTAAACATACCTCCACTCCCCTCATGCCTCCTCCCTCTCTGACTGATGCCCTCATTGACACGATGCACCGATGCTGACTCTCAGTCAGTTTTCTTTATATGAAGCCTACTCGCACATACACGTGCACGCCGATAGAAATAACTTCATTCTGCTCCTGCGACTCGTGTTCGCCACGTCACTATTGAATGGCGTGGATTCGGTTACCTGGTTCTCGATAAAAAATGTGAAATTCTAAACTGGACTAAATCGCATAGGGCATTGATTTGATTCTCCTCTTCCTCCTCCTCCTCCTCTTCCTCCATTTGTCTCCCTCCCTCTTTCCTCTCCTTTCTGTCTCTCTCTCCTTTTACAGTAATGGAATACTTTATTGATATCCTGGGCGTCTGGGGCAGAGCCATGACTGTGCAGTTATTCTATCCCATTGAAACGCTCCGTATCCAGTAATCCCTGTTAAAGTACGACCTGGCAGACAACCAGGATTTGTATTTTCGGCCAACTCTGTCCTTTTCTGTCCAGTAATGTACAGATCAGCTCATGTGGACTCTGACACAAGTGACTGACCGATGTCTGTTACCATCGCTGGACCATAAAACTGCTGCTACTCTGAAGAAGAGGTTTACTCAGCTGTTCAAATCGAGCGCTGTGATGTTCCTCTACGAAGGACTTTGCGTGTGCAAAAAACAATACAGATTTTGCATGCAACCAGGAGTGGAAACTGATCTACTGCGGTCAGTCTTACCGTGGCGACTGAATGAATCATGAATCCCTGCTTCTGAAACTCCTGTTTGCATTTGTTGTCATTTTTTTTCTTCTCAGTTGATCAAAATGCTCTGGATTCGAGAGTGCAGCCTCTTTGGACTTGCAAGCTTCCTGCTCGAACTTTTAAAGCACCCCATGTGAGGCAAGACGCTGTTTCCACAATCAGTGTCAGTCCGTCAGCTCAAACTGCTTCGACCAGAAACACGCCGAAAAGATTCAGAGCGCAAGATAAGATGCAAATCGATTTACGTGAAGGAAGTTGGTCGGTGTATGATTTTCAGCCTTGAAATTTGTTGTCAAATATCATTCGAGGCACCAAGGACTGAGTTGGAAAAACATAGGCATTGAAGTCACTTCCTGGATGATTTTCACATGTACAAGTAGACAGTCGTGTCCTTCTGGAGCAAATATCAAATGTAATATAATCTGTTTCTCTTGAGGCAGCACTTTCTGCAGTCTCTGTGTGCACGTGTGTGTGTGTGTGTGTGTGTGTGTGTGTGTGTGTGTGTGTGTGTGTGTGTGTAAGTGTGTAGAAGTGTGTGTATGTGTGTGTAAATCATTTTAACGGTGGCCTGCAGACGGACATAAAGTTGACGTAATACTGAGCATGCTCCGTGTTGACTGGGTGTGGCACCGTCTTCTCTTTGTGTCCCCAGTGATGCTGGACACCTCCAACAGAACTAATTCATTGATGCAGTAAATGGCACTTTAAATAGGACTCAATCTGTCATCTTTGTTTCTCTTGAAGACACACACACAAAAACACACACTGTTGAATCAACCTTCCCACGTCCAGATGAGCATTTTTCTGAGTGTGTGTTTCCGACAGCATGCGCAAACTCCGGCCATCTCTTTCACTGTGTCTTATTCACGAACGCACACAGCGATGCATTGTTGCTTTGCGCCTTACAGAGCTGCAGGACGGCTCCTGTTGAGGTCTGGCTCTCTGGGTAACAAATGGCCTGTTGGTCGAGGCTCTGTAATCTAATCAACCTGCTTCACGGTCAGTTACTCTCCCTTCCCTGCCCCCCTTTCGTCTCACCCTCGGTCTCAGTCCAACATCCCACTTTCTGATCATTTCTTAATAGCCTGCTCGAACCTGCCACCAAAATTTCTTATCAGCTTTCACTGTGTTTTCTTTAGGAACATGCAAATCAGCGGCGCACTCGAACCCTTGTTACGGAATAGGCATTTAGGACTGAACTCGGTGAGTGATACGAGCCATCAACCAGATGTTCCCATTTGCATTTGATCCTTGAGGATCTTTGGAGAATTCCCACGAGAGCTTTCACTCCGTCAGACCAGATTATCAGATCCCATCTCAACAGTGTCTGAAGTCTGCATGTGTGTCATGTTTCAAAGCGAAACGAGCATTCAGGCATCTCTGTCAGGAGAAAACAGGGACCAAACATGCTGCGTTGTGATTTCATTATGCGGTTGTGGGGGTCAGGTGATGGGATCTATACCCTGCATTCCTCCTATAAAGTTAATGCATGGGGTGTGGCCGCTAATGCGAAATCTGATCATACATGTGACTTTCACGGCAGTCGGTATTGACAATAGAAAAGAGCTTTGCTGCATGTAAAACTTGAGCCGGCAACTTTATGCTCCTGCTCAGCTGCCAGGCAGAGAAATAAAATCTCTGGTGAATGAAAAATGAAAGAAATCTTCTGTTCAAAGTGTGTTATGTGAAAAAATATTCTACATGCAGGTAAGGTAAAAGTAGATTGTATCGAGCCCTTTCTCATCTTCTTCTATTTGAAAGTGATGTATTTCGTATCGAGAACAAACTATGAAGGCATTGAAAGTTGAGTCATTTTCTGGCTTCATCTTGACAAAAATCACAGAGGACGGAGGCAGTAAAACCCAACATGTGTAAAAATTGGTGGAGGACCAGGCAGCTTTAAAGAAACTACTTTAATTTCAATAGAAATAACAATGCAGGAGGCTCCTTCAGATAAGAGCTTGAGTCTATAAATAATAAATGGAAAAAGATGATTCCAAACTGTCTGAACGGTTCGACAAAAATGGACAAAATCCCGATGTCGCCTCTCAGCTGTCGGAAGAGTGAAGTGACTCTGCACTTCCTGAGGCTCTGTTTAAACAAGGTAAGAAATAAACATCACCTGTGCTGCATGTTAAACCGATGCAATAAGCCAAGAAGTAGCTGACTGACCGTAATGTTGCTGCACATATTGACTGCAGTTTGCAGTGAAACTTACTGCGCCGTCCTTGCGCCCGTAAAGCTTTCTGTTTCTGCTGCATTGAGGAGAAGGAACCCTGTTAAGATCTGTTGCTAGGGAGTGGTGAGCAATAAAGGCCCGCTCATATTAATCAGAGCCGTGTGGCTGCCTGGGTGGTTGTCACCTCCCTGACTCATCCCCTCAACCACTCAGCGCGGGCTCAAAAGTTATTAAAAAGCTCTTAAATCGACAAAGACGAAACAATAACTTTTGACTCTCTCGTTGTCGCATCGAATGGGGTGTTGGTTCGTTTTTGACGGGGACAAACGACGGCGTGACCTAGCGGGAGGCTCCCGGCCTGTCAGGGCGGAGATAGAGATCATTTGGGGGAAAAATGATGACCTCCCCGAAGGGCCGCTGGATTGAGTCCCGGCCGCAGAGGAGCGAGGAGGCTGGACGGCACGGGGGAACATGTGACCGGGAGACATGTTAATGGCGGAACGTGATGAACGGCTGCTCCTGGTAATTACTGTAATGGAGCACTGCAGTGTTACACAAGTCTGTTGGCAGGATATTCGCTTCCAAACTCATGTATGTAATCAAAGAGACACAAAGGACGCCGTGTCATCATGAAGGCATGAATGATGGACACCGAAGGAAATCACATGTTCACCTCGCAGTGAGTTAAGACAAGGCAACATTCACCTGTTTATCTCCCACTCTAAACACTCCTTCACCTTGAAATACTTTAGACGCACATCTGAATAGAATTTGTTTAATACTACATAATTCTTAGTTTGGACTCTGATCTGATTGCACGTCTGTTATTTAACCCCCCTCCTTGCCTCCGTGTCCCCTGGTGTCTTTGTTCCATGTTGTAGGCCACGGTTCCTTCCATTAAAGATTTTGCTGCAGTGACGTCAGCCCCCCCCCCCCCCTTCCTGCACTGCAGTGTGTCATGCGATGTGAATGTTACGATCAGCAGTACTTTGTCGGTTCGATGCATGAAGGCAGCCAGCAACATAACACTAAATCATTTTTAAGTGAGCACAGTCGAGCATGTGAGGGTCATAATTTTTTCGCTGTACGCTCAGCTGCAGTCTTCTTATAACCACAGCACTTTCTGGCTTCATCGATAACTTTTGTTCTTATATTCAAGCATTCAGAGGATATTTTTTGAAGTTACCGGACACCTCACGAGACAGCTTTGGTTCTGCCCGTGTCCGGTGTGAGACGGACCGCGTGTTGGTGCGCTGGCGGAGTACTCAAACTGGTCATCACCATCAATCACGTGCAACTCATCTGTTAGTTTTCTTCAGTTAAAATAATTAAGCCATTAAAAGGAGACACAGTTTATGTAAAACACAGTAATTCATTGGACGTCTGTCGTAGCGTCATAAATTACCGATTGGAAACACAATAATTTGCCTGTTGAAACTGCGTTGACGCCACGGCGTGGGTCAGTATAGATTAATGGTGTAAATCAACAGACCCTCTCCATATTTTCTGTGAGTGTTTGTTTTTCTCTCTTGTAAATGTCACGGGGTGAAAAATGCAGCAGCCGCTGCAGCTCAAGTGGTTCAGTGGGTCGACCTGTGAAATCCAGCCGTTCAGTTCCCATCGCTGCTGATCCATCCGTTCATAGGCTAACTTCTCATTGCGGGCGTTTTGATGCACAGAGACTTGCCATTTGGTTCACCTGCTCCGAGAAATCGATGACATAGAATGTTGTTCGTACAACCGTTGTAGAAACAGAGGAAAAGCCAGAGCAGCAGATTGTGGTGATAGAGGTCCGTTTTTATTCTCTTCAGGGTAACAAACACAAAGCTGTTTGCTGATGAACTCGATTTATATTACAATAGAAAATAATGCAGTGAGACATGTTAAAGTCATTGGGTTTAGTTAAAGCAGGTAATGAGCGCCAGGGTATATTGTGGCTTCTAGAAACTATCAATGTCAATTATTGAAAATATCACGAGGTCAAAATAAATATTTCCATCAAATTGTTGTTTTGATACTTTCTGTGCTGATTCCTATGTCTGAGGGGGGCTTCACTTTACTTTAACAGCGTGTAGTTTTCTCAACCAGGAGTTACAGTATCACCACACACAGTAGCATTCATATAAAGGCGATGTCAGCCGTTGTCGACGACGGTGAGTGCAAAAACTGATGAAGACATTCACACGACCCTCCCCTGAAGCAGCGGCCGGCTCTCTCCTGGCGAGTGTCGACTCAGCAGGTTCCACAGCAGCAGCGGCACCGACGTTACTGCGGAGCCGCCTCCGCCGCTCGCAGCCTGCTCCTCCCTCAGGGGCTGGTACTGCTTGAAGCGCCTGCGTGAGGAACACAGCACAGTGGGTGAGGCAGCTCTGTGGAGTCTGCAGGAGATGACAATGTTAGAAGCTGACTCTGAAACTTAGAGGTTTTTTCTTAAATTGCAAGATTTTTGAATGAACTAAAAAAAAAAAGCATCAAGGGAAAATAACCACAAACCAGGTTTTTTCAACCCTTTAAAGCTGAGAGCTCTAACGAACCAGCTGCCTGATTTTTCTTTATACTTTGATTGTTGCTGGTATGTAACACATCAATTAAATACCAGAAAAAGACAGGATGCCATCTGAAACATGTGGACATAACAGGCAAGACTATGATGTTTTTTTCTGAATATACAATTTTTCTTTCCAGCTCATCTTGTGGTTTCGAATACTAACAAATTTTTTAAAAAACCCATTCTGTTCCTCATAGCAACTAAAAGCTCATTTGAACTCTGTTGGGCCCAAAATACAGTTTCAGTTGAGGAACTATGAGAGCAAGAACTGTGGCTAATGCAAATGATGATAAATGTGTCTCTCGTTGAACCAATGTGACTGAGTGATATTAACAAGGTGCTTGTTGGCTGGTTTCCTTCCCTGCTTGAACACGTCCAGACTTCAGCACCCACCTGTACATCAGACCAATGCAACAGACGACACAGGCCAGGACCATCACGCCCAGCACTGTGGCTGCAGTTCCTGCTGGAGAGCCACCAGAGGCTGCAAGTGTACACACATATCACACTGATGAGAAACCTGAACTTCGTGGATTCTTTTTCCGGTTGCAGTTTCCTTTTCGCTCACCGACGGCCACGTTGACTCGAGCGCTTGCCACAGCCAGACTGACGTCGTTAGTCAGGGAAACATTCAGGCAGAAAACGCCGGTCTCGTTGAAGAACTGCCGAAGGACCAGCTGGCAGTCCGGAGAGGGTGCGGCCGCGTTACAGATGGTTTGCACTGGTGTGATGCAGTCAGCATCAGAAATGACGGTGCAGACTTCATTCGGCAGGCTACAGAGGAGACAGAGATAGTGGTGAAAACCTTCGGACAGTCAGTGACACGCCCTAAATATGCTTGAACATGCGGAATAACACTTTTGCGCTGCTTTTTTAAAGTTCAAACAAAGTGTCTGACAAAGTTAATTGAATTTGTATGAATGAGATTTGATACGTTTTATGACTAAGTAGATAATCATACAATGTTTTACTCCAAAAAAACACCATCATTTTTATATAATTTGATGTATATAATGATACATACATGATGATACATTGTGCTTCTTTTTTTAAATTGGAGTTGATGATTTATACAAAATAAAGCAAAATAAAAGCAGATCAGTGAGTGAGCTCAATACAGTGGTCTGGGCACCCACCTCCCTTGACAGGAAATGGTGACGTCCACAGCGTTCTGATCCAGCTCAGTGGTCAGTGCCACAACAGTGGAGACTTGTACAATTTCCACACTTTCAATACCCTCTGTAGCAAGAACATGAAAGGAAATTAGAATTAAAAGAATTGGAAAAAAAAGTTTTTTAAACGATTTAAATGATTTAAAAAAAACAAAACAACTATGTTGACTCACGGACGACATCCACGGATGCAGCTCGAGAGCCATAGCGGTAGACCGTGCAGTCGGCTGCCAGCTCTGGCGCTTGCCTCTTAGTCAGCACGAGGGCGACCTGCGCCGGATCCGCTTCAACCTCAGCTTGAACTTCGCCCTCAGCTGGAACAGCTGATTGGTGGAAAAAGAAAAAGGCATTTGAATGAGTGATTTTTTTTCCCCTCCTCTAATCAATAGAGTGGTAAAACTGGACATAAGTTTTCACCTGCAGCCGCTGCAGTCGCTGCAACCTCATTCTCTGTTTCCAAAACTTCCGCCTCGGCGTCGGCAGCTGCTGCTTCTTCTACAGCTGCGGGCTCAGTAGCAGCAATAGCTACAACGTTATCAGCAGGAGCATCTGTGTCAGCTTCAACAACCTCTGTGGCGGCTTCCTCAGCAGCATCAGCCTCAACAGCAGCAGCAGCAGCAGCAGCATCAGCCTCAGCAGTCACATCAGCCTCAGCAGCATCATCAGCCTCAACAGCAGCATCGGTCTCAACAGCAGCATCGGCCTCAACGGCAGCATCAGTCTCAACAGCAGCACCAGCATCAGCCTCAGCGGTCACATCAGCCTCAGCAGTCACATCAGCCTCAGCGGTCACATCAGCCTCAGCAGCAGTGGCCTCCTGTTCCACAGCTGCATCTGCCAGCGGTGCGACGGTGACCGTCTCGATGATTTCAGCAGCAGCGTCTTCGCCCTCTGCAACTGGGGCGACTGAAGCGGCGGCAGCATCGATCACAATGACGTTTTCCTCACCGGCGTCAACCACCACTGCCGTCTCATCCACAGCAGCGTCTGCTGGCTCTTCAGCTGCAGGTGCAACAGAGGCAGCGACAGCATCACCCGCTGCCTCAGCAGCAGCAGCAGCAGCAGCAGCAGCGTCGGTTTCAGCAGCAGCTTCCGCCTCCCCTGCAGCTGCATCTGCCTCGGCCTCTTGATCTGCTGGGACAACCGCTGCATCCACCTCTGCAGCATCAGCCGCAGCAACTTCTGCAGCTGCTGCGTCCGCCTCCACGGCGGCTTCTCCTTCCGCCGCGTCAGCCGGCTGCACGGAGGCAGCGACCGGAGTGGCTTCGGAGGCGTCCACGTCCAGAGCGATGGCGTCCCCTCCTTCACCTGCTGCAGCTGCAGGTGTGGAGGCCATCACCACCACAGCTGGAGCAGCTGAGGCATCAATAGGAGCAACTGATTGGAAGGAGAAAAAAAAACTCTTTAACAAAACTTCAACAGTTTTAAGAAAAAAAAAGCAAGTTATAAACTCTCACCAGCAGTAGGATTTCCACAGGCATTTGGGATGCTGGCCATCAGGACCACCTGAGGCTTGAAGGTCCCGACTGAGACGTATGTGTGTGTGACTGTGCGCTCTCTGGAGATCAGAGTTCCGCTGCTGTCGCCAAAGTCCCAGCTGAAGCTGATGTCTGCGTCGTTCAGGTACTGGCTGGGATCGTGCAGATTGACGGTGAAGCCGATGGCTTGGTTCTGGATGAAGTTCTGGTCGTTCTGGTTCACGTCGTTGACTTGGGCGAGGGATATGGTGAAAGGAACCTGGTCTGGTGACGGAGAAAGAGACGATGGGCTGTCACGGCAAAGAGTTCTTCGAGGAGACATAAAGGTCAGGTTCACCTGGTGGCTCACCTGTGACGGTGAAGACTGTGGAGGCATAGCCGAGAGGGATGAACCTGTCAGTGCCTCGGCAGTGATAGATGACCACCTCCATGCTGTAGGAGCCCAGTCCAACGTTGTCGGTACCAATGGAGAGAGAGGACGAGGGTCCGTCTGCCACCTGCCAGTAGCGGCCTGAAATACAGTGACATCATAGCAGTCAGAGGGACCATTTATAGTGAATTCGCAGCACTGTATCGAAATAAAATACTAAGGTAACTAAAGGTAAAATGCTCAATAGCAGAAGAGAAACTTTTTGGTATATTTTAACACAAACAACTGAATGTCGGAGGGTGTCCTTTACCCCATGTCTTCCACACATAAACATATTGGGGTCTCCTGTCCTGGGTCCTGGAGAAAGGCGTCCCATCGGGGAAAACTCCGGTTCGTGCAGTGTCTTGGAGGGGATACACAGCCTGACCCTGCTCGTACTGTTGTCCTGGAAGTGACACAGATCAAATATTGAGAGGCAGCGATAACAGACACCAGGTTACTCACAGAACGACAAGTCTGCCTTTTTATTATTGAAACGAGAGGTGGAATAATCAGCACCAGTTTTCATCACTCACCTTTCGACAGAAATTATTTTTTTTTCTTTTCACAACTCTCGCCTGTCACTATTGCGGAAATACAAGGAATTGAATTGCAACAATTAAAATGCTGTAAACGTTTTACTTCATATTCGAAACCAAAAGCAAAACAATTTCTTTGGAGTTCCAGACACATATTCTGTTGTCCATTGTTTCAACAGACTGTTTGGCTCTTTCTTAAGAATGTTGATTAGAAGTTGATAAACTCCTTAGAAACTTTTCATAGAAACATATCTAATCATATCTTCACTTACCATTGATGGTACAGTTGCGTTCCCAGACCACCTGCCCATCGGGGCCGATCGTCTGGTTTGGAGGGAAATTCAGATTAATGTTGAAGGTCGCCTTCGCTCCGGTCAGGGTGGGAGCGTCATTTTTCAGATCAAAGGTCACTTCTCCACCTGAGAAACGAATATATTTCAATGAATTCCTTTTCCTTAATTTCCTTAAGTCATCCACTGGACCAAACGTCTTCAGGAGAGAAGATTGGGTGCCTCACCGAACCAACAGTTTCTGAATTTGGGATCGCCGTCTTTCCACACCGGATACGTCCGCGTGTTCCAGGATCGATAACGTGTGAACTGACTTCTTCTTCCTGCAAAGAACAGCACAAACTCTTCAAGGCAGGAAAACACACAATGCAACTCGAGTTTGGTTAGGTAATTTCAACAAATACCAAAGCTCTCAGTGAGGTCAAAAGAATGCAATACACTTTTCACTGTGTATGTCAGTACAAAGCAACAGTTGTTGGGCCTTCTTCCTTGTTCGTACTAATTCTGGGAAATAATCAACATATTGTGAGAGATGCTTGTGTAAGTAAGAGCAGGTTCATGTTTTTAGCGTTGACATGGGTGTGGGTGTGTGTGTGTGTGTGGGGGGGGAGAGACAGGGTTCTTGGCGGTGGGAGTCACACGACCCACAATCCCCCTCAATCCCTTTCATGTGACCATCAGCTGAGCAGCAGCATCAGTAATCCCAGTGGGAGGAATGAGGGCTCCCAGACTGGCTTTTTCCCGCCTTGTGAAAGTTTGTGTGCGAAAAGGCAAAAGCGGAATTTTTTCCTTCCAACAATCGCCGTCTAAAGCTCTTTACAGCACATATGCTGATTTCTTCAGCCACTCGCGCAAGAGGAACAAAGTTTATGTTTAAACCAGCGAGTTTCTTTTAAAAGAGCAATTTTTCTATAAAAGAGGACAAATTTAGAGAAGGTTTCAAATTGAAACTCGCATTTGAATACATCTGTAAATTTCGGCTCCATTAGAGGTGTAAAATAGTAGCGTAAAAAAAGTTTTGGATCCGGTTTTCTCGTCAACAGTCTCTGTTTTTAGGTGACAGAGGCATGAAATGTGTTGACTGAACCATGACAGGACAAAGCAAACACTGGCCCACAAGCTTGTAATCAAATCAGAACGGCGTTCATCTGCATTTCGACACGGTCATCAAAAGAACCCTGTTTTAACAGAGGGGTCAGGCATCAAATAATGTCCAGCAAATATATTTATTTACGAATAAAATTTTTTTGAATCTTCAGCAAACTGACAGAGACACTTGAAGAATCTTTTTGAAATAAAAAGTGAGTAAAATGATAAAGTTAAGAAAAATAGTACTGTTATATTGTATTGCTTTTCAGACTTTATTTACACTATTCACATCATTGTGAGAGCTGGAATAAAGTTTAGTGTCTGGTTGAGAACAGAAGCTTTAATGGCAAAGCTTGTTACACTAACCAGAAAAAAAGTATTTTCTACTCTGCACTCAATAAAGCTGATTAAATAATTAAGAAAAAAACATAAAATCCTTGACTGTACAAGTTCAGATTATTAGCTTTTATTTGACACTTCATTATTATCCTGTTTGGTTCACCTTACGTGTGACTGATTTCAAATGTTGCGCCCGGGTCCTTTCAGATGTACTCACTTGTTGCGGTGGCTGATGTCAACCCCAAAGCGAGCAGCAGCGGCAGCAGCAGCAGCGTCCTCATCGTCTCTGTTTGTCAGTCTGTGTCCTCTCCGAGCCCCGATCCTCACCCTGCAGTCCTGAACCCCAAACACAACTCCCAGAGAGACTCCCCCAATGTCCCCTCTCACTCTTTAAGAAAAGCCTCAGCCCTGAATTACCATAAAATTTCTTCTCACCTCTGACATCACTGGGAGTCATCGAACTGGGACCACCCCCTCAAAGCAAAGTCCAACACAACTAAAGATGTGTTGGACAGAAATTGCGCCCAAGTAGCCATGTCTAAAGTTTGAATTGTATTTATTTTTCTTCTTTTATTTGTCCCAAAACAATGAGTTCATATGAAGCACATTCAAGACAAAGTTCATCTTCCTTTCGCTGATGCCATTTTTTTTTTTTTTACTATCACTTCATTAAATACAGTGTCTCCAATAAAGAGCTCAGGAGATAGTATAATCAAAAGCTCCAGTCAGATATGTGGATAAAGTGCATGTTAATAATTCAAACAAAGACAAAGACCTTCCTGAGAGCTTTACTGGAAAATCAATAAATACTTTCTGCTCATTTTGAATGAGAAATGTTCTTTGAGACGCTTGCTGCTGCAGGATGTGCGGTGCTGAGAGCAAAGCGCGAGTCATGCCCTTGTTTCACGTATGACCTTCCTGCTATGTGTGCACGGCCATCACAAGATGAGTGTGTGCACGGCAACTCAATGGCATCCTTTTACTTCCCTCGTCATTCCTTCGTATGCAGCTGTTTGCCTCGGGCTGGTGCATCCCCGAGTCTGCGCCCTCGCTGCAGCGCAGACACGCCCATGTGCCGGGGTGATGGATCATCCTTCAGGGTCCAGATGTTCAGTCAGACATAACGGCTAAAAACGTTTACTTTAGGTCGATGGCCTGAGTCTGTAAGTTATTGTGAGAAGAGGTAATAATTCAGAAATGTCTTGTTCCTTCTTTTCCCTCCATCATCTTTCAAGCATTACGAATGATCCCACGCTCAGCGTCTTCGAACACCTATGCAGGAAATCACTTCCTGTTTCCTTTTGAATCTGTTTTTCGAAGAAGAGGGGGTCCTGATCTCCTGCCAGCCCATAATACCCTCACATGGTTTTATACAACATTTGTTGACAGCTTTATTCAGTTAAACAAAAATTGCTATTTGCCATGATGGTTCTTTTAGTGTTTTTATAGCAGCAGTTTTATAAATAAAAACAAATCACGCTTAAACTCTGGTTTATTTGTTTGTTTAAAAGTTTCTTAGTTTTTATCATCTCTGATTAACTTTTTCTTTTTGTATAAAATTGACTCCTGTTATTGTGTCTGGGGGTGAGGCGGGGGTAGGGCTTGTGTGTGTGTGTGTGTGGGGGGGGGGGGCGGTTGAGGGGGGGTGATGTTGTCTCATGCCTGTGAAACTGTTCAGGCTGCACTGCATGTGACCCCTCATGTGCTCACAACAGTGTTCAGGAAGGAATAAATCCCCCCACAGAGCACCTGACTGAACATACCACATATCGTCGACCATCTTTCTTTCTTTGTCTCTTCATTATCTCCGAAAGTCGAGTCTGTTATTTGTACCATTTTGCACCTTTTCTGGAATTAAAACACAGAATAAAGTAAAAGTCTGTCACTTGCATAAAATTTCAGGATTATTGTAGGTCTAATTAGCGGCACATATTTGTTCCATCAGATTACATTCCAGCTGCTTTCCTCAAAGTGAAGGTCAGTGCATTTACTGAATGGCTGTTTGATCGAACATAATCTTAAAAGTACAGAGAATTACTTTTATTAGTCTGCGGAAAAGCTTGAAATAACTGTGAAAAATGAAAAGTTGTTTGGTTTGTAAAGAGCAGGATTAGAACAGAAAGCCAGATGAGTTCATGACTGCCAGAGGGTCCAATTATCAGTGTATGCACAAGTCCTGAACGAATATGTGTGAATGGGTGCATCACATTACTACAATGACTTAAAATGATTGAATGAAAAAGCAAAAAAGAACTGAACAGAACAGAAAACTGAAATCAGACTGAAGTGGATCCCACAAGAAATAGAGCATATGACCTTTCTCTATTTCTCTCTTTTCTCTATCATAACTATAACTGTGGTTGAAGTCTTTCAAAGAATCTTTGCTTTTCTTCTGGAAGAAGAAATAGGTTTTGTAGTGCAGAGACGTCACTCCCTGAGTGTACATGCAGACCTGCTGGGTGGAGACTCGTCAGGCCCCCGGGGTTTTGATCATGTGCGCCGCTGCAATGAATGTTCTCTATGTCTGAGGAGACCGACTGAGGCCTCTTCTTCACAGAAACAGAGAACACCTGACAACCCAAACACACCCACAGTTCACTGAGTAGATTTTATCGATGCCTGATGAACACAAAATTCGCACAAAACCGGAAGAAGAACCACCCAAGTGACATTGGGGTTATTTTATCACTGACAAGCTGAACTGAAAACGTATGTTTTACTTTCCAGTTTAACTGCCTTGGTGTTGATTAAATCAA
>JASSRZ010000072.1:8024059-8048132 GCA_032164315.1 Malacoctenus gilli | reverse complement strand
AGCGTCATCGTCTTTTTGTCACGTGTCAAATGAGAACAGTTGTTGATTATGTTAGTCATGTCCCGGCGTAGCACAGCGCTTGTTTCTTAAATGCAAATAACACTCAATAATTAAATCAACACATGTGCAAATACAATTTTACCCTCCAAAGTAGACAATACGCAAGTATTATAGAACTTTGTTGGAGATGAAGCTGCTCATGATACAATCAAAAAGTTTACAACGCCGCGTCAACAAAAGCCGGTGTGTCGGAGAAAAAAATCGAGCGCTCCCCAGCAGCAACGCGGGAAACGTGTTGTGTTGGTTCAGTGTTTTCCACCGAGTAGCTGCCGCCGCGCTAATCCACGTCTGCACGGCTAATGTTGTTTCCAACAAACGGGCTCCCTGCAGTTTTTAACAGCTTTGCTCTGGCACGAGTGCGTTCGTCCCCGACGAGGAACTTGCCTCACGAACACGCGGCTCGTGCAGTTTAACCGGAGGAGCGGTTAGGTGTATGTAGGTCCACGCGCAGCTCGTTGGACTCATTAGCCTGCCACCAGCCGTTAGCTCCCACACAAAGAGTCCCGCCGAGCGGCGACAGAGACCCCGACCGACTCTGCAAACAGTAGTACAACAAACATGGACTCGTTTCAGAAGGTGGAGAAGATAGGAGAGGGGACGTACGGGGTGGTCTACAAGGCCAAGAACAAAGTGACAGGGGAAACTGTCGCCCTGAAGAAAATCAGACTCGACACGTAAGTTTGTCTCTGGGTGTTGCTGGGATTTCACCGTCCGGAGCGTGAACGGAGGCCGAGGCTCACCCTACCGGGGCTGGAGGACACTTTTTAATCGACTTACAACTGGACAAAAACTGCTGAAACGTCGTGTCCCTTCATCAAGCAGGGACACACACTCAAGAAATAATGTCCAACAATTTAAAGTTTCTTTTACTTTGCATGTATTTTACTCTAACATTCTTACCAATTGAAACTGATAAATCAGAGCTAAATCATTCAATTTAGCTTTCATCTGGTGATCTTAAATTTCAAATTACAAATTTTTTAATGAAGCAAACAAGGAAATCGGACTGAAAGTTTACTGTTTCAAAGTTTGACACAAATATAAATGATACACTCTAAAGAATGAATAACACATTTTGAGCAGTAAATACAGTGAAAAGCGGGACAAACACAGGACTGACAACCATGCAGCTTTCTGTGATTTTATTATATATACAAAGCCAAAGACCTTCCCCTCTGACCCCTGTCATTGCTGACCTTGATTTGAGACAGTTCTGGGATTACAGAACATCAAACTGAGGAAACAGTATAACACGATAACTGGGATTAACACAAGTAACCAAGTTTATACGAATGCAAAGGGTTCAAAGTTCTCTACCGCAAATTGGCTCATTTGTTTTGCCATGTGTCTCTCAGAGAAACGGAGGGCGTCCCGAGTACGGCCATCAGGGAGATTTCTCTCCTAAAGGAACTCAGTCACCCAAACATTGTCAAGTAAGTCCCAACTGTGTGCAAATCCAGCTCGCAAGATGCTGCCACCCCTTGTTCTTGTGCCAGCGTTTGACTCGGCCTGTGAACTTGATTGCAGATTGCGGGACGTCATCCACACCGAGAACAAACTCTATCTGGTCTTTGAGTTCCTTCATCAGGATCTGAAGAAGTTCATGGACTCGTCCTCCGTCACCGGGATCCCGCTGCCTTTGGTTAAGGTGCTCACCAGATTCGGACTCATCGCGGCAGTTTCAAGAAGTTTGAAGTTGACGCGCCGTCGATGATGCGGCGCTCGGCGCGCTGACGGGCTGCATGTTTTGGTGTGTTCCAGAGTTATTTGTTCCAGCTGCTGCAGGGCCTGGCCTTCTGCCACTCTCACCGAGTTCTCCATCGGGACCTGAAGCCACAGAACCTCCTCATCAATGCTCAGGGGGAAATCAAGCTGGCTGACTTTGGCCTGGCCAGAGCCTTCGGTATGCCGGTGCGCACGTACACGCACGAGGTGAGACGACGAGCTTCCTGGAGGAATGAAGTCCTACGATTTCAAACGCAAACTCTGTGACGTCCTGCAGCTTGACACAGTCTATTACGACTTAGTGCTCAGTTATACAACACCTGGAGTTCTTGGCCAAATATCTGGCGTGTGTGAAATTTTTCCTCCCAGTGTGTGTGTGTGTTTTTTTTTTCCAGCTTTGGCTGTAATTATCTGTCAATTTTAGAATTATCCGTTTTGTGTATGATTTCACATGTGGATGTTGTTTCCATGATGTTCCTCTGGGCAGTTTTTGATTTGCCTCGTTTATTTTTATCAGGTGGTGACACTTTGGTACAGAGCGCCAGAAATTCTCCTTGGCTGCAAGTTTTACTCCACAGCTGTGGACATCTGGAGTCTGGGCTGCATCTTCGCTGAAATGGTAGCGTGCTGAAAAATGACAACGAAAGCTGCCAGAAAAAGCGAGCTCCGCTCAGTTCGTCGCCCTCCCAGTGACGCGCGTTGCTTTCCACCCGCAGATCACCAGGAGGGCCCTGCTCCCCGGGGACTCGGAGATCGATCAGCTGTTCCGGATCTTTCGAACTCTGGGGACGCCCGACGAGACCTCGTGGCCCGGGGTCACCTCCATGCCCGATTACAAACCCTCCTTTCCCAAATGGGCTCGGAAGGACATGTCCAAAGTGGTGCCGCTCCTGGACGAGGACGGAAGAGAACTGCTCACAGTGAGAACATTTCATGGCTATAAATGACTTGTATTTTCAAAACAAAAAGTACATTCTTGGTGCCTTCGTCTTAAATAGCTGAATCCCTAAAATATGTCTGTTTGGTCTTGCAGGAAATGCTGACTTACGATCCAAACAAGAGGTTGTCGGCCAAGAACGCGCTTGTACATCGATTCTTCCGCGACGTCAGCATGCCGCTTCCCCACCTGAGACTCTAAGAAAGCGGTCAGACCGTTTGTCGTCCCAGCAGTATCCAAGCAATAAGGACGTCGCCTCGCCTGGCTTCAGGCTTCTATTGGACTGAAAACGAGGGCAATACAGGAAAAGGTTCTTCTTTCTAAAACCTGCCTGCATGGAGCCAGCGGTCTGAGCATCGCTGTGTTTCAGCCATGATGTAAAAATCGTTCTTTAATTGTAATTTTTGAAGGGTTTTTTTTTGCATATTTATGTGCAACTGATGTCAATGTTATTTGTCTGAATGCGTCAGGCACTTTCGTTCTCAGCCGTTTGTCTGTTTGAAAAGGTGTGTTGGCTCAAGGTCGGGATTCGAATGGTCCAATAGCTGTTGGGATTAAAATGCTTGACAGCGTGTGGGGATGTGCAAATAGGGGTGAACACAGCCAGCAGCAGCTGATGTAAAACTGAAGGTACCAATATGAACAGAACACGTTCGTTTTTTCCTCTTTAATTCTGTTTCAGTGTCTGTTCATCATTTGGGTCCAAAATGTCATAGTGCATTTTTTTAAAAACTGCACTTTTTTTTCCTTTTTTTTTTCGTGGTTTGAAGTGTTTACGGCACACTCACATCCCCGTGGAGGAGTACCCACACCAGCCTCTTATGTACAAATGACCTGCTTTAGTCAAATTTTACAGAAAATTGCATGTGCTGTTGTATCTTCTTATTCAATGTTTTATTCCAAATGAACAGTTTTTATAGAGATTGTTTAAAAAAAAAAAATAAAAACATTTAACTGTTTTTGTCCGTTTGAATACACAAGAGGTCCAACGCAGGTTTGGTGGTCCGGAATTCGCTGCACAGACTTCTTGGAGTTCGTCACTGCAGCTTTGCAGCCAAATACAACAATTATGCCAAATTCTTTGTGAGATCAAATACCAGCGTCAAAAGCTGCCCGGTGTAATTAAATCATATTATTTCCATGCTTCAGTAATCTTTGGCTGGCGAAAGACTGAGACACTGCAGCTCACACACATGAAAGACAAACTTTTTATTCACCAGGAAATTATGATAAATTGACAACTTTTCTGTCAATACAATGTCTTGACTGAAACTCATGATTAGATGATCTGATTTCAGAAGATGGTAGTTGCTTTTAAAAAGTATAAATAGATGTTATAAAGACTAATATGACTGTTTGAAACTTTTATTTCCTTGTAAAGATTGATCAATATTTGATTCCATTCAAAAAAGGCAGAAACTTTTCTCTGTCACTAACAAAATCAGGGTTGTTAAACTCAGCACAACCTCCCCCTTGATCTCATGTGGGACAAAAATGTCAGTATATCGGTCCTAAATTTACAAAACGTATTGAGTATGTGTGTGAGGAGGGTGGTAAAAAAGAATCACTGCAGCATTCTGTCACTTCACACGCTGACTTCCTGACTGAATTGGACCTTCCGTCAGACTGAATCTGGCCTGTGGGCTTCATGTCGGACTCTGCCCGTTCACACACCGAATACGCGTGAGGACATCGTATCAGGACAATGAAAGTAGAAGCTGACAAGGATACTATTGTGAAAAACCTTTCTTTTTACTAAAGGGTCAAATGACGTTTGTCCTGATAGGTTGTTTTAAAATTGACCTTTCCACTTATTTCTTGAAATGCTTTCGACCGGAAGTCTTTTTCTCGCTTCGTCCAGCACGTTCCTGCTTGACCTGCTAACTCCTTGTTCGCCACGTGGTTTGAAAGTGGGACAGCAGACCTGCGAAACTAGCAGGAGACACTTCTCAGTGATCGCATCTTATTTTGAAATGCTGTCAAATTGAGGAGCTGAAGATAAAGAACGACCGTCACCAGTGTCTCGACACCGGACACTGAAAACGTTTCATCGTTCGAGTGCATTCAAAGACCTAATTACTTCAAAGACTTAATGCAAATATGCAAACAAAATGGATGCTGTGCGTTACAAACTAACCAATCAGAATCATTTTTACTACCGGAGGTGAAACGAGTCAGTTTCGGACGACTGGTTGGTTTCTGAGCCCGCTCAAATCTCCAGCTTCTTCTTCATCACCAGCTTGTACAGGATCTGGTAGCCGTCGTCCCAGGCGTACAGCAGCTGCTCCTGCGGGTTGTACTTCAGACTGGCGTGCGACCCGTAACGTTTCGGGAAGTAAACCAGCGGCGCCTCCTCGCTCACCACCATGTCGTTGACGTCGAACACGCACTGCACCCGCGAGCGTCCCGGCTGCTGGGTGTTGTACACCACGTAGAGGGTGCCGCAGATCACGAAGGCCCCCTCCGCATTCTCCCTCGGACAGTTGGTGTCCCACATCTGCTCGATGTCCAGCAGCTTCGCGTCCATTTTGGCCAAGGAGATGTATCTCTCGTTCTGCCGCGTGGAGTAGATGGCCCACAGGCCTTCCTCGTCCACAGCCAGGTCCATCATCGTCTCGGGGGTCAGGCTGTACACGGGGACGTGGTCCTGCACCGGGAACACGGCGCTGTCCGTCACAGATTTGCTCTTTATGTCAAACTTTTCCACCATGATCACCTCCGCCTGTCTTATGTAGTACACGTAGTCATTGTAGACCACGTGTCCCGTGCCGGACCAGGCGGACGGCAGCTTCAGCTCAGTGGACAGAGACATGCCCGGCGAGCGGGTGAAGTCCTGCACCGAGGCAAACTCGTGGACGGTGTTCTCTTCTGTCCCGTTGAAGACGTAGACCTTGGTGGAGGTCCTGCTGGTGTCTTTAGTCCACATGCCCTTTGAACCTCCGACGCGCTTTAGGATCTTCATGGCTTTTATTGTGGAAATCATGTCGCTGCAGTCTGGAAACAAGAGCAAGGCAAGTTTTATAGACAAGGCTGTTCGACGTTTCAACAAGGTTTCTCTGACTGGACCTTTAAAAATACTCAACACTTCCTTTGTCCAGTTGGAATCAGGATGTTTCTACTTACAAAGATGAGCTCATTTAATTGATTTGAAGAGTTAATTTACCAAAGAAGAAAAATATCAACATTGTATTTTAAGAGTTAAAATCAGGTAAAAGTTAAAAAGGTTAAATAAAAAGGAATGAAGAATTGTCATGAGCTGTGACAGTTGCGGGTCTGGATATAAGAATCAACCTTAATTTCAAAGTAAAAGCTGACAATTAACACAAGACCCATAATGCTATTCATTGCTTGTGAGCTCTATCAGCTCTTATTGCGAAATCCTCCAAGAGGTTCCAAGTTCAAAAGCTGCTCGCTCATGTTTTTTCACCAGTAAATGCATGTTTTTGATCATGTGCATCCTCGAATTAAACACAGAAGTGTGGTGATGAAACTCGACTTCTGTTTCTGACCGTTTGCAGGTCTTTGGTCTCACCTGAGAGTTTTGAATATTTGGCCTTCTGCTTGGCTTCCACCAGCGTCACCTGCTGCTCTATCAGCTTGTCGTCCACGTCCACGCACGGCTGAGCCCCATTCTGCGTCTCCAGGTAGTCCAGCTCGCGCTCCACCCGGTCCACCCTCGTCCCCACGCCGTCCAGGTTGACCCTCAGGGCCTCCTTCTCTTTGTCCAGGCTCTCCAGCTGAGAAACCATCTGCTGCTTCAGCTCGCGCAGCTCTGAGGCGTAGCGGGCGGTTTGTTCGTGCCACAGGGAGATCCTGTCCTGTTTTGGTTTTTTGCAACAACAAAGATTGGTTACATCTGAGCAGACCAAGAGGTGGAAAGTTCCCCATTGTTCCTGAATTGCTCACAGATCCTGTGTTTTTCTGCGAAGTTCGGGGGGGGGGTTTCTAAAAAGGACCCCAAAGCCATAATTTTATGTCCTTTCCTTGTTTGGTAAATACACAGCAACAGAAAACCATAATAAGGAGGGAACTCATCCTCCAAACAACCATGTTCAGCCCCCACATGCCACACGGCACCAGTGTTGCATTTCGTGAAAGGCTGAATCCCAGCGGATCACTCTGCTGCTGCTGCTGCTGCTGCTGCTGCTGCTGTTGTTTCAAAGCAGACCCTGACCTTTGACCTCACTGAGGAGGGGAAGACGTAAACAGAAATCATCTTGACAGGTGTTCGGTAAACATCCGACATGAGCTCACAGAGCGTTACAGCGACCTGAAGGACTTGGACAAGGACCCGTTCATGCGCAAGTTCACTGTGGTTATATTATAGGGGCTGTAAATCTGAAAATAACAGAGAGCAGCACACGCGGTGAATAACAACAGCTCAGAGTAACATCATGATTTCAAACCTCATTGGCCAGCGAGTGAACTTGTCAAGTTGAACTCATCTATTCCTGTGACTCATCGACACACAAGTATCATCACGAATATACATTTTTACTGGAAAACACCTCAGGATTAATTGATTCTGGAGACTGTTGTCTGCAAAATGTGATATTTCAAAATTGTTTTCAATGAGTTCAAAAATTGACTTTGAAAATTCAGCAATTTGGAACAACTTCTGTATTAATTCAATTCCTCGGCTACATTTCGATCCAGACGCAGACAAGACGCTCACTGTCTGCACAGATTTCCAACGAGCTGTATTTTCCATCATTTTCCTCTGGATTTGCCCACATCTGCATTCCATTGCCTTTCCCGTGTCCCTGGAACTTTCCTTTCACAGGGACTCTGGCGCTCGGGGCTCGACAGGAAGGTAAAGACAGGCTTACCTCTATGGCGAGCAGCCTGCGCTCCAAGTAGTCAATCAGTGCTTGGTGCTGAGCGGTGGCCAAGCAGGCCAAAGTCGCCAAGACAACAAGTCCCCTCATCTCTGCGCCGGCCGAGTCCGCTTCAGCTCCGGCGAAGTCTCGACTGGAGTTGGGTGAGAGTGAGCGGAGGAGCCAGCAGATTCCCAGAGGTGGGCTGGAATGTTTTACTAAGCTGTCTGGGAGGAGCCAACTAACATCTGGAGGAGATGGAGGCACACCGGGAGAGAGAGAGAGAGAGAGAGAGAGAGAGAGAGAGACAGAAGCTCTGAAGCTTCTGATTTCTGACTCAACTCTCACCTGCATCCCAAAGATCAAAAACAACACATTCTGTGCCGAGTGTGTTTCACCGTTTATTGGACTTTGGAAGGACAGGACTCCTGTCAAAATAACCAAGGGCACACCGAGGGGCGCGGGAGGAAATGAAACCTGAGCGTGAGTCAGGGGGTTCTGTGTGCCTGGATGGAAAAAAGACGGGAAGACCCGACTGTAAAGACGAAGAGGAAAAAAAAATCATTTTATAATGCTGCAAATATTCGAAAAGAAACAGTCCTTCTTTGTTGTATTTCGTTGACTCGTCTTTTCGCTCAACTCGCTGAAATATGGTTAGATCATCTCCTGCACAAAAGTGCTCTTTAGCAAATCCCTGTAACATGAAGCTTTGGGAGTCTGTTAGACGAATCAGGCCCGTTTCCTCTCCGGCTCGTCTCTTTATTACAGAAAGCTGATCTTCAATGAACTGTGTCTGTCCCACAGATCAGCGGGGAATCAGCTGTCAGCTGGAACATCGAGAAGCACCATAAAAACAGGCTTTGGGAAACGCACAGGACGGGTTTGCTCATCACGTCACCCGACGCACTCTGCTGAGTGTCGCAAAAAAAACACTACTTCAAAACAGCACAGCAGGAAGTTTGGGAAATGGTGTTAAACTCCAGTGTCCCCTGTCATTACACGCCAACCAACACAAGGGAACTCGTCATTGTGCCGGCCTCTAAAAACACCATAATGTTAATGTAATCCACACTCTCTGTGCTGAATCATAATCTTCCAGCTGCACCGAGCGGCTTTTTTCCCCCCCAAAAAAGCTTTCAGTTGCTGCGCTTTTCCGCTCGGCTCTGCAGTAATTGCTGCGTACGTTGTTGTGTTTGTGCTATAAATAACTGTGAGATCCTTCCAGTCGTACTGAGTTTTCCAGGTGTGTCATTCATTAGGTCTGGCCTGCTTTTTGGTTTTCGTTACATAACCTCAAACACACACTGGAAAATCTCCCAACGTCAGAAAATATTTTTGTCCTTTTGAGTCAAGAAGAGTAACGAGACTGTACTTTTCACTTTCTTTGATGAAACCAGGAGAGCTGGGATTTGTCGAGTGCGACAGTGGAAAGGACGGACGGCAGCGACGCTCATAAAGCAGCAAGATCAGAGGGGAACAGAGAAAAAAAAAAAAATCTCTCAATCATGCACTGAGAAAGCGAAACGTGAGCGTGAATTTGTGAGCATGTGAAGATTGCTCTTAATTCACAGAAGATGAAAATAACTTTTTTTGAAAAAGCACCTGTTTTTCTTGGCGCTACCAAACAGTAAATTGTGTTACCAGGCTGTTTTTTTTGTATCCCAAAGTTATCACAAAGTGATGTTTTTTGGAGATTTAACTGATAAACGAAGCAGGCAGTCTGATGCTCTTCACCTCTGAGCTTTGGTGGCTTTAATTGATCTTAATTCTTTCCATTTGACCATTTGACTGTGTCAGATGCTGATGCACCCTCACTGATTTCCTTCTTTTCCGCCCTGCTGACAGGCCCCTATTCCACCATTTGTTAATCTGTCATCTACAGTCCTGTAGAGTCCTGTAGAAGCACCAGCGTCAGTCAGCTGCACCATAAATGAAGCTGAAATGCTTTGTTCTCCTTTTATGACCATCGTGACATCCTCACCTGCGAGCCCGATGACTTCCCTTTTACGCCGCTTTGCATTCTCGTTGGATCTGATGTTTTTATGCAACGATGGACTCATTCAGCGTGCACCACCCGAAGAAGATGTTGCAAAAGGACACTGTGTGGTGCGAGCAGTGCACTCAGGTGCGACTGAAAGACTCTCAGTGGAAAGTCCATCAGAAAGAATCGCCCCCGTTGCTGTGCTCCCCAGTGACGGGACGTTTTTTTTCGCTTTCGAGTCCCTGTCAGAATTTGGTTGGTCTTTCTCTCCCATCCATGACAGCTTCGTCTGATTCTCCTTGTATGGGCATTCAGGCAGGGGCAGCAGCCGCGCCCTCTGTCCGGGGGGGAGGAGGATGAGGCGGGGACGCGCGCAGGATGAAGCTGCTGTCGTCTAAACATGGTGTTGTGAAAGTTTTTTAGTTAAAGACATGCTGGCGTCAAACTGGCTGCGTGGAAAAAGTGGTGGTGACGCTCATCATCGTCGCCATCATCACTTTCAGTGTGTTTCTTCCAGGAGTATCATAGGGAATTACTACACCTCCATACTGTTCTGATGGCTGCTACGAATGATTTTTTAAAATGCTCCAGCGTGATAAACACTCGTTGGACAACCTTTGCGTTCAAAGACTGAATATCGTCTGGTAGTCCTGTAAATAGCCATATATGGACTGAATGTGATCTTAAGAAGCCCAGTGGGCATGGAAACAAATGCACATGACGAAGGTGACCAGTGTTACTGTGCGTGTATTTGAATATGAGTCAGTCCTTTTCACCCACTGATTTGCCTGCAGGGGTGCATCCCTTCCTCCGTGATTGGACAGAACAGGGTGAAAGGTCCTGAAACATGCAAACGCACGCAAATCCGTCAGGAGTACCATCGCTGCCACAACTGAGGGTCTCTTGTTTCAGATGACAGACAGTCACCTGTCGAAGGATCATCGCAGATCGGAAGAACTTGCTCGTCCAAGAACATCAGGTGTGTTTCCTTTCGTTGACCTCGAATTTTCGAGTTGCTTTGTTAATCTTTATTGACGAAAGGTTAAATTCATCACATCATTCCTTTTCTCTAATAATTCATTCCTCCAGAAAAAGGAATTAGAATTCTGTTAAACAGCCTCTGACCCGGCCAGCGACTGAGCAGCATGGACCAAACATTTAAAGCCTTCACTCACAGTCCTGGGATTGTAATCTGGAGAATTGAGGTGATTTCATTTCATTGTTGGTGCTCTTATCAAAGCAACTGCATGATTCAGTGGAAAGAAACAGCAAAGAGAAAAATAGGAGCTGCATAGTGTGAACATCAGTCGCCACAACCTGCATTTAGGAAAGTGGAACAGGACCAGAACAGTTTATCAAACATTTCCCTCACAGGAAACATGACAGATGTTAAAAAGTGGAACATTTTGTCACATCCTGACAGAAACGAATACACTTTAACCTCGGTGGCTGCAGCGCTTCTCTAAACCGTTGGCTGCATCGTGCGGCATCTCTTCCTGTAGTAACGACAGTCTCATGTGGAGAGAATCGAGGGCGAGGGCCGCTGGTTTTGGGGAAGATTGTTGTCTCACTCTAATCTGATGCAGGATTCCTGCCTTTGCACGCATCTTCATTCTCCGAGGCACCAGATGTTTTCTCCTGGCGGGAGGTGTAGATTGTAAGCAGCACCCAGAGTCTTCTGGTGCCACGCCCACATGTTGGTCGCTGGGGTTTCGTTTCTTGTTAGTTCTCTGCTGCTTAAATATGGAGCGTTTACCTAGACAAAAGGTCCAGAGAGGATCTTTTTTTTGTCCAAAACAGACACACACAGACATTGATTGGTGCAATGATCAGGCCTGAGAGAAGTTAGTATAGTTATCTGCTCCTGTTTAATAATATACCACTAGTATGGCAGCCTTTTGAATCCTCTCTATGAAAGCTCTTCTCCAGTGGGACTAAATAGTGTTTATATTTTCCAAAAAAGATTTTATCTGACCTCAAAGGTCAACGGTCAAGTGAGATCAGAACCTTTGTGGATCAGTTCCAGCTGTTGAAATCCTGCACAGACACAGAATTGAGTTTCCCTCCTGCAGCACTGGATGAAGTGGCCGACTAAGATCTGTGGGTCTGTCTTCAGGGGACACACGGATTTGTCCACAGGCGCGCAATAATTTGACGATGTTATTTTCTGATGCGAAGAAAAATGTGGATTCACATCGCATCGCGTCCTGTTTCTCTTGTAACATCTCGAACTTTGTCTTCAGAGTTGTAGTTGCCAGATGTTAGAAGTGGATGATTTTGGTGGCCTGAAGGTAAAATATGGCCTTTGTTTTCTATGCAACAGAAACTGGGGCTCGTTCCAGTTCCAGAGAAAGCGCATGGGAGCTTCTTCGAGGGTGACTGCTACATCCTCCTGTGTGTAAGTTTGGGCAGGTGATAAAGGAGCCACTGTGTGTTTGGCTTGCAGGACGGCTCACTTTTCTGCAGATGCCGATGTGGTTGTTGAGTTTCTCTGTCTGTGAATGCCGTGTTTTGTGAGACAAAGTGTGACCGCAAGTTGCACCACTCTTGTTGTCCCTCCAGACAAAGAAGGTGGGCAATTCTTTGTCTTACCACGTCCACTACTGGATCGGATCTCAGTCCTCTCAGGACGAACAGGGGGCTGCAGCTGTTTACACCATCCAGCTGGATGAGTTTCTGGGCGGCTGTCCTGTGCAACACAGAGAAGTTCAGGACCATGAATCCGAAAGATTCAAAGGCTACTTCAAGCATTGCATCATGTGAGCGCTTATTCCCAAGCCTTCGAGTCAACTCGAGCCGAGACTCCCACATCATTCACCCTGTTTTCTGTCCAGGTACAAGAAAGGGGGCATTGCGTCCGGCATGAGGCACACGGAAACCAACGCTTACGATGTGAAGAGACTCCTTCACCTGAAGGGGAGGAAAAGAGTGGTCGCCACAGAGGTGAGCCGCGTCTCACGGTGCAGATTTGACATCGTCGGGCAGGAAGAGTCGAGAGGAAAAGAGCGCCCCCTGTTGTCAATTTGTTTCAGGTGGACATAAGCTGGAAGAGCTTCAACCTTTCAGACGTGTTTTTGCTGGACATGGGAAAGACAATCGTCCAGTGGAACGGACCCAAGTGTCACGTAAAGGAGAAGCTCAGGGTGAGAATCGCCTAACGATTCAGAGCAGACATTCCTCAACACAAGACAATTCAGTCAATTTTAACAGGTGCTCAGAGATTAAGTTGCATATCTTCAAGCAGAACTCGACAGTGTTGATGCAGTCGATCAGAGCAGCCTTGTTGTGAATACTCAAACGATCCAACAACACCTTTCAAATCACAACTATTCAAACAACACATGCAGGACATTCGGCGCTCAGCCATCTTTGATGCTCACAAGAAATAATTCATCATGAGTGCGGTCACCTTTGATCCTTCACTTCTGGCGATACGACCTATTTTAAGTGTTGAACTCTTCTCGCTCGTTGATACAAAATCTGGTTTGACGTTGGGTGTGAAGCATCCATCCGAATGGGAAATCAACCTCACGGATAGAAAAGGCAATAATATTTTGTGAGATACGAGAAAATGCCCTCGAATATTGTCTCCTTTTCTTATAAATTCTGCTCACTTCTTCGATAGACAAATACTTTTACTTTCAAATCCAATTACAAAGCCGAAACAATTGTTTGCGTACTGATGAGGTATTATACTTGTATATGAACTCATGGCCTTCCTGCAGTACCTTAGCAGTCCACCAGGGGCCAACAGCCCACACTTCAGGAAACCCCACCTTGAAGACTGGCAAACTCGATTGATACTCGTTGTTCATTAGAAAAAAGTGCAGCTCAACCCCAAACGTGAATCACATCAGCTTGTTTTCAGTGGGATTACAAATGACAGGTCCTCTGTGTGTCTTTCCGACGGACCTCTTCTTCTCAGGGCACGATGCTGGCCAAAGACATCCGGGACAAAGAGAGAGGCGGTCGGGCTGAGGTCAAGTTGGTGGAGGGCAGTGAAGAGAGCAACTCCCCGCTATGCATGGAGATCCTGAACGCTACTCTGGGAGAAAGAAACTTTGCACTGCCGGACGGAACTCCCGATCAAATCGCTGAAGCCGAGATGAAGGCCAACCTCACCCTTTACCAGTGAGCTGCTCCACAATCACACATGTCACATTTGTTAAGCGACACGCGGGTGTGACCCGGCACTTATTCAGTCCGTGTCCTGCTTTATTTTGCTCAGTGTGTCAGATGCCGGGGGTCAGATGAAGGTCACAGAAGTTTGCACGAGGCCGCTGATTCAGGATCTCCTCTCTCATGACGTGAGCAGAGAAGTGTGAAAACAAGAGCTCATTATGTTCACCTGAATGAAGTCCAAGGCAAAGACTGTGATCAGAGAGACAGACGGACTCTCCCACGGTAAATTCACTCTTCTGGTCTTTTCAGGACTGCTATATTCTGGACCAGGGAGGGACGAAAATCTTTGTGTGGAAAGGAAAGAAAGCAAACCAGTCTGAAAGACAGGCCGCCATGGCCCGAGCTGTGGTGAGTGGAAACCACATCGCTGGTTTGAACCCCGGCTGATTCCGTATCGCGTACTCATCTCCCTCGCTGCGTTTGTGGCGCGGCTGCCGCAGGAGTTCATCAAGCTCAAAAGCTACCCGCTCACCACGAACGTGGAGACGGTGAACGACGGAGCAGAGTCTGCTCTGTTCAAGCAGCTCTTCCAGAGGTGGACGGTGAAGGACCAGACTCAGGGTCTGGGGAAGACCTACACCAGGGGGAAAATCGGTAAGGTGTAGCCGTCGGCACACGGACACGCGCATCTGGAGAGTCCGTGGTGGACGCCGGCAGTCAGTGTGGGATTTGCCACGTTTGTTCCAGCCCATGTCACCCAGGAGAAATTTGACGCCTCTCTGATGCACGTGATGCCTGAAGTGGCTGCGCAGGAGAGGATGGTGGACGACGGCTCAGGTCAAGTGGAGGTACTTCAGACGAACAACATTAACCCCTTCGACTGTGTGTGTTTGTCAAATTCTGAGCAGGGCCGAGTTTTACGAGAACTTCACGGTGCATTCAGAAAACACTCGTTCCAGCTTGTTATTCATCGAGCTGCTTTTTTATGTGTGGATGTGGATGTTTTCTTTTGTTGGGTCTTGCAAACCTGACCTTTCAGTTTGACCCTGCACCTTTGCAAAACTCTTGTTTGTGTGCTGGTTGAAAACCTGGCATGGAAGATCTCCTTTGAGTAGCAGCCACGATCACAGTGGTGGTTTTTGCTTTTTGCGTCAATGACTGACGAAATCTGACCTGCGAACGACGACAATATGACTGACAGTTCTGTTTTTTCGTGAGTGCATTCGTCATTTTCAAAGATTTTAGTACATTTTCTTTGTATTCTAGATCTTGTAAGAAACCAAACATAAAGACTGCGATCACAGCTGCTAAAACAAAATGCGAATACTTTCATTTTTATGTCATTTTCTGCTAATCTTCTCTTGATGTCGGCAGATGTGGAGAATCGAGAACCTGGAGCTCGTCCCCGTGGACCCTCAGTGGTGCGGTTACTTCTACGGAGGCGACTGTTACTTGATCCTCTACACCTACGAGGTGAACAGCAGGCAGAGCTACCTGCTCTACATGTGGCAGGTGAGGACGCAGAGACGGTGACGCACAAAAAACAGGCTCTGGCCATCCTCGGTTCCTCTCTGAGCCCGTGGACTGATGCAACACTGCACAGAGCGCAAAAATGAAGCTCCTCTCCCACCTCTGATTTCAGGGGCTTAAAGCGTCGCAAGACGAGGTGACGGCTTCGGCCTTCCAGGCCGTGGATTTGGATCAGAAGTACAAAGGGGAGCCGGTTCAAGTGCGAGTCACCATGGGAAAGGAGCCCAGACACTTCATGGCCATGTTCAAGGGGAGGATGGTCATATTTGAGGTAAAGATTAAAAAAAAAAAAAAAACCCTCAACCTTTGATTGAATCAGCTGTTTGGTTATTTTTTTTAACTGAGCTCACTTTTTGACCACGCTCCTCGCTGTCAGGGGGGCACGTCCAGGAGGGGGTCCTCCGAGCCCGAGCCTCCGGTCAGGCTGTTCCAGGTCCGCGGCTCCGATAAGACCAACACGAAGACCTTCGAGGTCCCGGCCCTGGCCTCGTCCCTCAACTCCAACGACGTGTTTCTGCTGAAGGGCCAGTCTGGGATTTACCTGTGGTGTGGAAAGGTACAACAAAGGATGCAGAGACACTTTCCAGAAGAGTTGATTCCAGTACAGATTTATTCAATAATGAAAGTATCGCTGGTTATGATTTCGAGCTTTTAACAAAAACTGTGAACGTGAAGCAGTGTTAGCTTCATGAGGGAGACAATTCATCATCTGTAGACTCTCTAAACTAAACTGTCCTTCAATCTTTACTTTTGTTGTAGATTCTCCAACACAATATTCTGTGACATGGACACGATGACGAGTAAACCCCCTGTTTTTCTTGTTGGTCGCATTCAGGGATCGAGTGGAGACGAGAGGGAGATGGCCAAAGAGGTGAGCCCTGCCATCTGCTACCACTCAGAGCGAGGCGCTGAGGAGCTGGTGGCGGAGGGGCAGGAGCCCTGTGAATTCTGGGAACTGCTCGGCGGGAAAGCGCCCTACGCCAGCGACAAGAGGTCAACTTGACGCGAGCGCCGATCGCGTGTTGGATGAGCTCCGCCTGCACCGCAGGAGCGGGAGTAGTTTGTTTTTTGTTCTGTGCCATGTGAGTGATGTTTTTTTGTTCGTCGACAGATTACAGCAACAGGTTTTGGACCACGAGGCTCGACTGTTCGAATGCTCCAACAAGACGGGCCGCTTCATTGTGACGGAGATCGCCGAGTTCATCCAGGAAGACCTCAGCGAGACGGACGTCATGCTGCTGGACACGTGGGACCAGGTGGGACATGGCATAAATACTGTGCCATTTATGGCAGATGCAAACCAGGTTCCAGAGAAGAAGTTTTATTCATTACTTTACTTTTGTAAATTACTGACCAACTGTGCTTTTTCTAAGTACCCAAATATTTCCTAATCTTTGTCTTTTGTTTTCATTTAGATTTCTATATCTCAAACACATTCAATTCAATTCAATTCAATTCAATTCAATTCAATTCAATTCAATTCAATTCAATTCAATTCAATTTTATTTTATTTATAAAGCGTCATATACAACAAAGTCGTCTCATGGCGCGATACATCATTAGAGAAGAGACCCAACAAATCCACATGAGCATGTGGTTGGCGACAGTGGAGAGGAAAAACTCCCTTTTAACAGGAAAAAACCTCCAGCAGGACCAGACATACATGAGGGAATCCATTATCAACATATATTTGTGAAGTAGGAAAAAAATATCTTTTGAAAATTGCAAAAAACATTATTGATTTACATGTCATAAAAATCTGAAAAAAGTGCTTAAACTTTTCGAGGTGCTAACGTGTTTTTGCGTTGTTGCTTGTGCCGCTTTGATCAAACTCTGCTCCCTCCTTCCGCTGCTCTCAGGTGTTTCTGTGGATTGGCACCGACGCCAATGAGGTGGAGCGCAAAGAAGCCGTGCTCACGAGCCAGGAGTATCTGCGCACCCACCCAAGCGACAGAGACCCAGAGACCCCCATACTCCTCATCAAGCAGGGCTTCGAGCCGACCACCTTCACCGGCTGGTTCCCAGCCTGGGATCCCGACAAATGGAGTGTGAGCGCTCTTTGTTTTTAACTGAGAATGACTGCGTGTTGTACCGTTATGACCAAGCTGATTTGATGCCCCCCCCCCCCCGACACACACACACACACACACCTTTTTTAGGGAGGAAAGAGCTACGAGGAGCTGAAGAGGGAGCTGGGAGACGAGGCAGCAGCTGTTGACGTGACCGTATGTGAAGTCCTTAAGTCCTTCAGTTGAGGTGAAACAAGAGTTGCTTTCACTGCTTTTTGTTGATGAATCCTGCAAGATCCACAATGATCTGTCTCTTCACTGGTAAGGTGTTTCCATCTGCCTGCGCACACTCATTATGGCCTTTTATGACCCAGATGGAGTTACGATTGTAAACCATCGGGCCTGCTGGGTTCCATGTTTTTGGTGTTATATGTTCTGGTTGTTGCACAGGAATCATTTGCACTCATTCTACCTTCACAATAAATTAGTTAGAATAACATTTCAAGAGTAGTAAACCAGAAATAACTGAACAACTTTTTTTTTTTCTATTGAGGGAAATGTTAATTTCACAGTCTTAAGGTTTGTTTTTTTTTTTTAATCTGTTCAATTTGTTTTTGCAGGAGCAGAATTTTCTCGAAGGTGACAAAATCTGTCAGTTTTTTCCACCCGATGCTTTGGTCAACAAGCTGTCCAATGAACTCCCCGAGGGCATCGATGCTTCCCAGAAAGAGGTGTGTGTTTGCGTGTTTAGAGATGGTGGATGCAGCTTCTCTGACAATAGAAATGATAGTAAATCCACCAATGTTTGTTCAGTGTGATGAAAAACATGAAAAGACAAACTGTGAGGATGATTTGAGTTCACGAGACAAGACAGAGGAAACAAAATAAGATTGGAATTAGATAAGTCTGATTTAGTAGGTTACTTTGTATCATACAAAATTAATCTTCAAATAGTCCAAGGCAAATGTCAAACTGTTAAGTGCCCCTCAAATTAGCAAGAGTGCAAATTGTGAAGTGAAACAAAGATTCATTCATTCACTGATAATGGATTCTTTGATGTTTTGAAGTCAGTATTATTATGAACCAGGCTTGATTCAGTGTCAGAAATGTACCCAAGTTAGGATTTAACCCAAGACTTTGTTCACCTGGACACACAAACGTCGCGTGTAGCTCACAGAGCAGCTGAAACAGAAACCATCGCCCCTTTTCACTGACTGAACGCGCCTGTTCTGCAGAAATATCTGTCGGACGCCGACTTCAGCCTCGTGTTTGGGATCTCCAAAGACGACTACGTGAGTCTGCCTCAGTGGAAGCAGCTGAGCCTGAAGAAAGAGAAGGGCCTCTTCTGATGGGTTTCTTCTCCATTCGAAACGAGGAACAAAGCAAAAAAAACCCAACAAATAGTGAGAGTGTGTTCTGATGTGACCGCAGTGATCTGAGTTGGCTGTCTTTTTACAAAAACACTTCTCCTCATGCCCTGCAACTATTGATACAGACCGTTTTATATTTAAAACAATTTTTCATCTCATTTGGTCCGTAAATTCTGGTTTTAGTGCAAATGACTATCTGCTGAATAATGTTCAGTTTACAGTTCAGTGAATGCCTATGCTTTATATGTGATATTAGCAGCAGGTTGTAGACTCCATCCTGACGTTTGTTTGAAATCCAATTTAGAATTATGTGCTTAGAGTCCCTTAATTACTCCTGCAATGCTGTTTTTTGTCCAATTACCTTCAGATGTCTGACTCTTTGGAACATTGTGGATGTTTCTCTCGGATCAGTTTAATCTTCCACACCTTAGAAAATGCTACAGATAAACAACGACTGAGGTCATTTGTCTCTTGTGTAGTTTGTACTCTGTATCATTTCTGATTACCCACATATTCATTCCTCTGTTTTTTTCACTTTATAAGAGTTGCAAAACACTCTGTAAGTTGAATATTTTCCTTTGGCTTTGAAAAAAAAAATAAACCCACTTTGTGGTGCAATTACTCGCTTTGTCCAGCAGAGTTCGCCATTACTTTGGAGTGCACCACGTTCACAGCCATTGCTGAGCAGGACACAACTGGAGACTCCTCGTCGCATTACACTTTTGGGACACTCATTTAGGTACAACAAAACCACACAAACAGAAATGTTTTACCTTTTTCAAGTATGTTTAAAGGACTCAAGAGCAACATCGGAAGTCAGACCACAGAGTGCCGCATCTTTCATTTCTTTGACCGGCCTGTTGGTGGGAGGGTGTATGCGAGTGTATCCTGCTTCAGGTAGAACTTCAAGCAACAGGCAATATTGTGACTGCATGAATGTTCCTCCAATGTATCCACAAGATGCAACAACTGGGACTGAACATCTGGATCTTTGCAGTGGACAACGACATCAGGTCACATCCTCATTTCCTGAGATTGGACTTCAAACTTTAATTCTTCTAAACAGTGTGTTCTTGAATACTGAACTAAAATAGATTCACAACAAACACTTGAATCTCTTTGATGTGCATTACAATAAAACACAAAACAATTTGGCATCAGCTTTATTTACTCGTTTTATTTTGATAGAAACAATTTAACATCTTAACATTAACATCAGATCTCAAGACAAAAATCTGACATATTTGGATGCAACGCAAAACTATTACAAAAAAAAACAACCCAGAAACAAGACAGATAAATTTTGTGCTCAACATATGACATAATGTGTGTAAAGAAGAATGTGATGAAATAAAAGTATGTTTCACTTGTTGGTGACAAAGAAAGCAAGTCCTCGAGTACCACCAGCCATACTGGACTTCTATAGCACGTCCGATGAAACCTGCTCTACCCAGAAATTAAAATAACGGAGAACGTGGCAACAGTTTCAACTCAAACTCAACACGTGACTGAAGCTGCCTCCAATGAATCGCGCATCTTGGCAGTCAACAACAACAAAAAAAAGACCGAAAATCAAGTATTAGCCCGTGAAGCAGCATCATGCTGACATAAGACAGAGTGATGAAGATTACAAAAGGCAAACAAGTCAGTATACAAACACTTCCATTCAAAACTACAAAATGAGACGAGACCAAAAGTAGCAAATGCAATTCGTCCTACAGGTTCAAGTCTTTATGACGGTGATAATGTGGTTCCATTTTTGCGTGCGACAGGAGCAGAAACCCAGAACGTTTCGATGCGTCTAAAACTGCAGTTCCATGTTAAATCTGCTTAAAAAAAAAAAAAAAATCAGATCTGACACTCCAGAATAATGTCGCACAATCTGCAAAATCAAAGAGAGAAATCTTCCAAAAACAGTTTAATGCAGTCAATGTAGATTAAAGTCTTTTCAGTCTATGTATGCAAGTACTGCATGCAAAAGGTACTAAGAAAAGACAAATATCAAATCGTGTGTATTTGGAAATGAAGTTACATTCGAAGGTGCTCATGCAAAAACTATATTCACTGAGGTGAAAGCGTCTACTGCTGCCTCTCGCCCTAAAAAAGTAACATTAAAAAACAAACCTTAAAAAAGTGACTACATAGAAAAAGTGTTTACAGCAATCCAAGACACCCAAAGAGGTTAAGTTGAGCAGAGGTCGGCTGCAAATGTGCAAACATACAGTGGAACAGGTCAGCTGATCATTTCTCGCCGACATGTTTGGTTATAAAGGGAATGTTGGATTTGACAAATTCTGTCGACTCTTGTCCACGATACAAAAAGTGCAAAATGAGCCAGAATAATTCTCTTAATCCCTCAAAACAAAACAGAAACACGTTGCTGAAGATCAGCGAGGCAGCGTAAGCGCGACGCTTCCCTCATTTCACCAATCCCAATCTTAATTTCGACCAACCTTCAGATCCGAGATCAGTTCCAGACGAATGAAACCTGCTTTGCGGCAACTTTCACTGGCAAACCAAAACATCTCTTGATCGCGACGTTGGAAGTGGGTCAACTGACCAGCGCTGCCCCCCCACCCCCCACCCCCACCCCCCACTCCGCCCATCACACGGAACAAAACCGAGCTGCGTCCCCGATGCGTGAACACGACTGGAGCCGGAGGACGGTCTGCTGAGAGCTCTCTGTGTTTTGTATGCAGATGAATCCTGGATTGTGTGCAGGTGGCAGCTTATGTACAAAAAGGACGACGGAGGTAAAACAGTCAAAAGCACCATGGAGCATTTTCCATGAATATCCATCTAAATATCCGGTGACGACAGACGGATGAAGAGCGACCGACAGAAACCACGAAGAGGTCATGAATGGAATAACAGCAGATAAACCACCTGGATCCTGAGTTCTTGCGTTACTTTAATGTTAAAGCTAAACGACGACAGAGCTGATCGTAAACTACTCTACGTTAAGCTGTCAATCAGGCTCCCGATTCATTTAAAAAATGTCAGAAACCAGTGAAAACCGTACCCTCGCAATCCCTCAAAAGTGACATCGTTTGGCTTTTTTTGCACGCCGCTGAATTTCCCAGATAAGCAGCAAACACATGAAAAGCTTCACTCAACTGCTGTTTTGATTCTGATTGTAAACGGACTGAACAAAACCTGATTGAAGATAGATCGATTCCCTTTAAATCAGGCTTACATAAGATCATCGTCAGAAGTGAGGGAGCTGCAAATCAAAACCGCAAGTGTCTAATTTTTGCACCGAGTCCTCCCACAATCGGCCCAGTAGAAGATAAAGCACATGAAGTTAAGACAAAACGCAGGCATCGGGGTTTTTGGGGTCCTGCGTCTCACCGCCGTTCGCCTTGTGGTTGTTTGTGGGAACCTTCTCTTTCCCCTCCAAGTCGTCGGGCAGCTCCGAAGCTTCTCCGTCGCCCGGAAAGAGCCTGTCCTGCTCCGGGGTCTCCGCCGACGCGTCCTCGTAGGCACTTATGCTGTCCGAGTCGTTGGTGTCCGGCGATGGAGCGCGCCCGTCCTCCGCGCCGCTCTCGCACGGCCGCTGGAGGACGCCGTCCTCGGAGGCCAGGTAGTCCAGTGCGAGGGAAGGCGAGTGGCCCAGGGGCTTGTTGGCCAACTTCCACATGGCGGCCGAGGGGCTCCCTGCGACCGAGGAGCCTTCGGGCCGTCTGCCCTCGTCCGCAGCCGCCAGTCCTCCATTGCTGCCATTTGGTTCTTGCAGCGAGGGGTCTTGATCGTCTCTCTGTGCAACTTGTTTGGAGTCATTTTCCGTTTGGTGCCCTTGTCTTGTGGCTTCATTTATCATGGTCACTGAAGCAGCTGGTTTATTGTTTTGTTCCTGTGAAGAAAAAAAACAAACAAAAAAACCCAAAACAGGCATTTTGAGTCAATTTTCTTCATTATTCTCTTCATCAATGTTTGCGAAACCTTTTACTTGGGGCCAACATATGAATAAAAATAAATAATATTATAATATAATATACAATAACATATTAAAAAGAATAATAGCAATATTTACTGCTGATTTCACATCACAAATTAAATGGCACAAATCAAATTTCAACAAATGTTTTAATAACTTGTGCAATAATTCCTTTTTAAATATGATTTGTTCCGCATTACCTCTTTTAATCTCTCCATTTCTTGCATCAGAGAATGAACCAGACTCTCCAGTTTCCTCTTGGCTTCTCTTTCTTGCTCAAGTTCCTACAAATAGAGAGAGACACCGGCGTCATTTAACAACCAGCAGCATGTTGGTCACCAAACTTTGTTCCAATCCCGAAACAACGGACAGGTTTACCAACGACTGAACGAGCTCTGGCGAGGCTCCGACATACCAAAGTGGCCTGCCCGGCTTCCCTCTGGGCTTCGGCCAGCAGCTCCTCGACCCCCTCCAGCGTGTCCTGCAGGACGTCCACCTGGAACAACAGAGTCTCTCGCTCGACCTCCAGCCCACGCAGCTCCTGCACCGCCTCGTCGTAGCTGGCCTGCAGCTCCAGCTAGAAAACAAAGTTGCAAATCGGTGTGGGCAACTTCATAGGGACGCATGCCAGCCAGTGGGAGAGCAAGTGGGCTCTGAGGGGCCGGCGTCTGTGGGAGGCCTCATGTGGGAGGATTAACAGTCTCTCCATATGTACAGAACATTTTTCTCCACAGTGATTTATTGGACCCAACAGTGACAAGGACTTTATGCCGTCATATTTGTCATTCTGATATGATTAAAACTGAGAAATACTCACCATTTCTGGATATCCCATGAAGAGATCCTGCTCAGACTGTCAAAACAAAACACAGAACCAGGTCATCAAATCAGCAAGTTTGTTTGTTTTTTGTTTTTTTAGATAGGATGAACTTGTGATAAACCGTTTGTTTATCTTTGACATGCGATCCGTTCTTGCATTTCATTGTGAACCTTTAAAAAGGATCACTGGTGTTGAAGTGACCCAGCAAAGGACTTACAGCTCTGTGTCAACAACAAATACTTTATCAGGCAGCTTTAAACTTGATTTCATCTGTAACCAAAACAGCGAGGAAGTGTGGCGACACCGTGACTCCATGTGGCGACAATGTGACACTGGAATGACCTCAAAAGCAGAAGCACCTCGGCCGCATCATGTTTTCGAAAGCATGTTTCAAAACACCAGAAAAAACCTCATTATGTCACAGTCACATTTGAGATTTTTCCTCGTCACTCCGCCTCCACGCATGGAAGCACAACATTATAACGGGGCTCTCTATTCAAACTGCCTTTGGTAAACTAATGGCAATGAAATTACCGTATTTTCCGCACTACAAGGCGCAACTAAAAACCTCCAATTTTCTCAAAAGCTGACAGTGCGCCTTATAGTCCGGTGCGCCTTATATATGAACCAATATTGAGCCACAACAGGTCTCGTAACTACGGTAAACAGCCGCCAACTTCAAGCGTGCGGTTAATGCTGGGATATATGACTGCGCGAGGCGGTGGCGACCGAGCAGCGCCAGCGTGAGCGTGGCGGCGGCGACGA
>JASSRZ010000072.1:7994056-8010311 GCA_032164315.1 Malacoctenus gilli | reverse complement strand
GTGTGTGTGTGTGTGTGTGTGTGTGTGTGTGTGTGTGTGTGTGTGTGTGTGTGTGTGTGTGTGTGTGTTCACTGAGCTAGAACAGCAAGCATTAGGAGGTGTCTTTTGTTACTCCTGGGGGGCTACTGTGCTCAGTCCTAATAGGAGTCTTGTGCCTGCCTTTGTCCCAAGGGAGGGCTTCTGAATGAGGGGGTCTAACTTCACACACACACACACGCGCACGCACACACACACACACACACACACACACACACACACACACACACACACACATGCGCAAGCACGCACGCTCTCACTGCCCCCCCGTCCTCAGCTCGAGCTCGGCCTCCCCCACCACCCTCTCCGCTCCCTTGGGACTGGCCGAGAGACAAAGAGGGAGTGGGGCTGGGGTGGGATGGGATGTTTGAGGGGGTGCACTGTGGCCCCTGTCTTATTAGAAGGGTCGTGAACGTGTCACGATGATTAATATGCCGAGGTGCGTGGGGATACCCTAGAGTCACATTTATTCAACGCGAAGGCTCCCAAACACACACTCACCACAAAATGGCACATTTGCATTTCCCATTAAGAAAAGAAAATATAGATATATATGCAAATGAAAGTCCTATCTTGGTTTATATCATTATGCATTATCCATTTGGACAATGGATGACCATTTCTCTCCCCACCCCATCCAAGTTGTGTATTTCCACCTGATTGGCATGTATTGTCCCACATCTATAAAGCCTGTAAAGATGGGGATTAAGAAACTTTGATTATTTCTGTCAAGGCTGAGGGAGACGCGAGTCGCCACTCGACATGAAGGTGTTCCCTGTTTTTTTTTCTGCCTGGTATTTCACAAAGACTGACTTTATTGAAACTTGCCATTAGGATGAAACGCTCCAGTCCAGCCAATTAGGCCTCCCCTGCGTTTTTACCAGATCGGGCGCCTCTGGTGTTAATCCAGCGAGGCAGATTTTCGTTCGCGAAAAACGGGACAGCGCAGAAAAAAGTCGGCTCGGCAGCTTTAACAATGGAAACATTTGTCAGACCTTTGCTCTGCTCCTTATGGCAGTAAAATACACATTATTACCTATTTGACCAATAAAGAGTGGGTTCCTTCAGGCAGCGTGCTACCTCTTCAGTTTATACCTCACACCTTAACCTCCATCTGTTTTCAGGAGTTTCACTGGCTCAGTTTTCGTCTGCCCCTCAGTCACGTTACTGTGTTCGGTTATTAAAAGCCTTGAAATGGCCTGCGATCGTATTAACATGGACAGATGGCATAGTGAATAAACCCTTATATTCTATACACACCCCCCTTACGTACATGTATAGGAGGCTAACTATGGAACACAGGTATCCAGGGAGTCCGCCAGATGTTTGATAGGCTCACCTGCAGGCCCGCTGTGTGCTGCCAGTAAAATTCATGTGCTGCATATGCTGCAATTATACCACGGGGAAATAAGCTGCCGTAATAATGAAGCAGGCTGGAAACACGAGGAGGAAAAGCAAACAAGCCTCGTTTCCTTTGGAAAAACACAGCCTTTGTCCATTGCTTCACCTGGGTTTGCAGCTCGGCCCAAGCCAGGGGAGCGTTCCTATGAGTACAGGGGGGTCCGTTTTCACGTGGATCCACGGTTTATCTGAGGAGAAATGGTGTCGTCGCTCCAGTAGGTGGTGCTGAACTTCAGAATTTCCCTTTTTTTTCCTGCTGGGGGGAAAAGCACAGCTGAAACTAAGCTGAAACTAAGCCTGGAGAACAGGCTTGTGTTATGGTAGCAAAGGGGGGTGGGGGGGGGACTGGTCAGACTGAGTGTCCCATTGGTTCTCTGATCTTTACAAGCTAGCCGTGTTCGCTGTGCACAAGTGGAAAAAAGTCAGCCAAGAGGCGGGGTGTAATTAAACTGCAGGCATTTCTCCTCCTCGGCCCGCCACAAGAACGTGTGCACCTACAGGATCTATAAAGGCACAAATTGATTTCACCTATCAATGCAGTCATTGTTTCACGTGACGTAACTCATATGTTGTGCATGTGTGTTTAATAACCGGGCTCCCAACCGGACCACGGTGTACATGCAGGCCCAGCTTCTCAGATTACTCCTTGTCAAAAAAAAAAAAAAGGCTCCGCTTGAGAGATTCGACCGATTTTCCCCACTGTTCCCCCGTCTCTTTGTTCTGTTTGTTTCTGCCTTTGAGCGCCGCAAAAGTGACGGAAACTCCACGCAAAGGACGCGCCGCAGCGCGCTTGTTCCCCATCTGCAGCGACTCACAACAACGAAAAGAGTAGTAACCACAAGTAAACCCCAAGCAAACTGCAGAATCATTCATTGCCAGTTTTGTGCTGATGAGCAAACACAACGCCACCCACGTTAATTGCCGTGACCCCAGCAACCCACCAAAAGGAACATTGACATATTGTTTGTCCAGCGTGAGACAGTGTATAATTTACACTCGCTAATGACTGTCTTTGGAAATACAGGCTGAAGGACCATGTCTGTCCCTGGCTTGGCCCTTGTTCAACGCTGGCCCTGGACTCTTCTAATGGATAGTCCATCTGTACCTCAGTGAATTCATATCCCTCAATGCATGCCCGTAATTCAATTACAACACTTGTTTGGTGTAAGGAGAGGGAGAAAAAAGAGAGCTGCTGCAGTGTTCTCTCCTGGCCAATTGAGGTTTTTGATAAACATTTCACGATTGGCTGGAGCATCTCCGCCCCGATCAAAACAAAAACAAACTGTGGCTGAATCAGCACAATGTTGTGTCTCTGAGATTTCAGATGATCCTGTGCTGGAGAGGCGTGATGTGAAGAAAGACATATTACCATTGCCATAGGGTCGACCTTGACCTTCAAACTCAATCTGGCTGTTAGGGCTGCCCCTCCCCAGCACCCCTGAGATGTAAAGAGGCTGACGGTTTTGACCCCTGATCCCATTTCTTAACTAGGCTGAGGTGCCAAATAACCTTTTGACCCAGGAAGCATTTGCAGTTTGCCTGAGCAAGCTCAGATTTAGCAATGATTGACAGCTCTATACAGTTTTTCTTTATCTTTTTTCAAATGGAGGAGGAACAACAACTCCTCTTCAAGATAAATGACAGAAAACGACTTCTGTCTTCCTTTTTCGGGACAAATTCTGGAGTTGTGTGTCAAATTGGCTCCGATAAAACCGCCAGATTAAGCATTCTATTGTACTCGGCAGGTTATCGCGGCGGAGAGATAAAGAATAAATTTCCCTTCATAAATGAACGTTTTACATGGAAATGAATGTATGAATGCAATGGATGGGTGTCATTATATCAGATGGAGGTCTATGTAAATGAAGCATGTGCAGATTTGACATGTGGTGCAAATCACAGAAACACCAGAGCCCAAGATCATGACAGGAATAAATCTGCCTATTTTAGGCGACGCCCTGTGTTCTTCGCCATCACCCCTAATCCACGCTCAAATACATTTCCAGCATGAGGCCAGCGGCCAGACGAAAAGACAAAAAAAAAAAGCACAACTTGAGATGTTTTAATTTCAGAAGTTGTAATGTTGGGCTGGACCATTTCATTATAACTGACCCAGGGGACTCTAAGGTGACCATCTGGCCTCTGGTCACCATCACTGATTCCTGTTTTAATATGCAAATTTATCTGTTTTCCAACCTTAATGTAATCACAAGTGTAACCTCACCGAACAACAGGACCATGTGCGCAGATGATAAGCAACAGCCTTCATGCACTCACTCAGAAACAACCTGAGTATCAGTCACAGATTTTTCTGTCAGTGACAGAGCTACAAACTTTTATCTTTGTGCATCTTGCGCATGTAATCAGAGTGTTTATCACGTAACATAAAATAAACAGATTGTTTACGAATTTTCCGCCTTTTTCAGTCTTGCACTGAACACGCCAACTTGTTACTTTCCTGAGATCTGAAGAGTTGTGACACACTTTGGCCTCGAGATCTCATGTGCACCACAAACAAACATTCTGGGATCTCCAAGCAAAACAGAGTGCAACTGTGAAAATACTGTCAAATATACATTAATTGTACAACAGGAGTGAAAGTACCACTTTTTTCATGCAATATAGTCATGGAGTTTACTCTTTGATTTTAACCCAAGCAGAAGAAATGAATTACAAGAACTAACAGTAGTAGTTTTTTTCATAGGAATGTTGGAACTTACATTTGAGTACTTAAAAAAAGTATTTTCTCCTACTAAGTTCGATTCAGATAACGTAATTGTAGTTATGCTGTGATCATGATCGGATTCCTGTGTTACTGTGGTGAAAAAGCTCCTAATGAGTCATACAAACCATCCTTTGCTTCTTCCGGTGGCCCCTAAAGCACTCCTTTCTAGATGTCCCAAGAAGCAAACACTTGTTTGTCACTAAACCGATAACAGGTGCCACTGACTCTTTGCGCAGGCGTAACTATGATCGTCCTCTCTTCTACAGCGGAGCCCCTGGTGCAGGTGAACGGCAAGCCCAGCTGCTGCTTCTTCAAGTTCAGCCCCAAACTGATGTTCACCAAGGTGCTGAAGGCCCAGCTGTGGGTGTACCTGCGGCCGCTGCAGCAGACCTCCACCGTCTACCTGCAGATCCTGCGGCTGAAGCCCGTCACGGAGCAGGGCAGCCGCCACATCCGCATCCGCTCCCTGAGGATCGAGCTCAACTCCAGGGTGGGCCACTGGCAGAGCATTGACTTTAAGCACGTGCTGCAGAACTGGTTCAAACAGCCGCACACCAACTGGGGGATCGACATCAACGCCTTCGACGAGAGCGGCAACGACCTGGCAGTCACCTCGCTGCGACCCGGGGAGGAGGGGCTGGTAAGGACCCTCAGACCTGATCTTGGCGCAAACTTCACATGATTTCACATTATCAAAAGAAATAATGGCTGAAACACGTGTTCATTCGGTTTCAGGCCATCTTTCTCCTCCAGAGTAAAGAACTACAAGGTTTTGCAATGGACCGTGAGTGTCTTGATGAAAGGTCAAAACCAGAGTCTGTTATGAATTGTAGTTTGTTTTGCAGATGAAAAATCAATTCTGCGTCATTTAACCTTGCGCGCGTTTCATTCTTCAGTCTTTAAAAGTCTGGAAACACAGCATGAAGTTTAATCCCTAAATATTGTGACCACATCACTCCGTATAAACAACGTCAGTGCTGAACGAGTCTATATTTAGGTCCGTCCTGAGAAAACACAGCTGTGTGCGGATCAGCTTCATCATTCAGTCACGTTCACATCCTCGCCTTACAATTCCGCCACAACACACCCATCCGAAATATTGTTCACTTGGTACGAATGCCGTTTTTCTTTCTTTTCTCCTCTGCCTCCTTCATTTGTTTTCTGTTCTATCATTAGTTCCTTCTTGTTTATTTTTTAGAGAAAAAGATCTTCAAGAAGCTGCTCTGTATGTCTGTTTTGTTGAGTGTTTGTTCTTTCTTTTTCTTTATTTCCTTCCTTCATACCTAAATTTTTTCTTTCATCTATTTTCGTCCCATTAAAATAAAAAAAAAAGTCATGGTCAGGGTGTTCCCTCTAAGGGTCTCAGCAGGCTGTTCCTCCAGAGGACCATTTTTCCCGTCACACTGTGACAAACTCCCCCCCCCCCTCCAGCATTTCACCTTAGGCTGTGAATCTTTAGTAAATTCCCGTTTCTCGACCTCAAACTGCTTGAAGAGGATTTTTTCATGTACTCCAGCATACTGTCGATGACAGGACTTGTCCCGGCTTGTTTGTTTCGATGATTTTTTTAATGATGAACCTCTGGATTCAGTGGACTGGCCGAGTTCAAACTTCAATCCCAAAGCAAAACCATCCGTGAACCATTAATCCTATTAGAAATCCCAGAGTCACTGCGGCTGACAGATACATATAACATCCACGTTGAATTATGTAGGCCACTTATCCCAGTTAGGCAACACCAAATATTTACCAAGTGGTTATTTGGGTCAGATCTTCACAACACATATCAGAGGTCAGCTCTGGTGTCTTGGCCAATAAATCGCTGCCCTCTGAGCACACAGCAGTGTGCAATATTATTCTTCTGGGAGAGAAAAAAGGGAAGGATGGAAAACACGGGCAAGTGAACAAAAATAAGGCGAAACACAACAAGCAACAAGGATAACAGTCAAACTGGGTTCCTCGCCGATTCTCTGCGTCTTTTTTTCTCCCACAAAAGCCATAAAAGGCCACGCTGACATGCTCTCACACTGACAGCCTTTTCAGTCTATTTCCTCTTTTGAATGCGTCACAAAAACCGAGCTCGAGCCCAGCTGGAATCACTGTGGGGAGAAGAAGGCTTTGTAAAACAAACATGATGAAGTAAAATATTTGATCTGCTCGCTGTGCCCGGAGGTCAAGGTTATGGCAGCCTGCAGATGACCTCCCGGGTCATGGATCAAACCCAGCACGCAGAGTCAGCCGTCAGCGCCTGAAAGGGCCCGTTCCTGTCAGCGCGCTTTGAAAGAGTGTTCACATTGTATTACCTCGCCAACCCCCCCCCCCCCCCGACAAATCAATTCATAAATTTTGAGTGATGGTGGGATGAGTAGGTTCAAGTCTTCTCTTTGTCACAGTCAGACTCTTGTCAGGTCATCTGAGTGTCAACTTTCTCCCTTTAATGAGAACAACTGGTAGCTGCAAGCTGCTTCACTGATCGTCTGAAACAAACAGCAAACACTGATTGACTTATTGGGAACACAGTCCTTCAATTAAAAGTACTTAGAACTATTAACGTCATTAAGAGAAAATACAAAAAAAAAAACCTCACAGTCGGCAAATTTAAAGTTCTGTGGTGGAGTGATAGCAATCTACAAAAACTTCTTTAAAAAGTACAAGTAAAACTAGATGTCATGAATGAAGTAAACCTGCAATGTTACCTCATTGTGACCCCTTGTGGTCACAGTAATTGCAACATGAGCAAAGGAGGACGCAAGTCTATGATTTTTGCTGTAAAAAAAACTTGCCTTTTCAATTAAAAAACAAACAATAAGCAGAGGTCATTTTCTGTAATTGTTTATTTGATCAAAACCAAATTTATATTAAATACTGTATCTAACCTGCAGCCACAGTCCGCTGCACCTCCTGCTGGTCGCACAAGGTTCAGCCGAGATAATAAAAACCAGGTTTTGGATCATAACATATTTCATTTGACCTACACTTGTTAATTGTTGTATATATTTTATGGTTTGCTGATGATGCTGAAGAGAGAAAATGTTGCCACACCCTACTCAGCATCACTTGTCATTTTGGTGTTTATCTATATTCACAAGTCAAACGTTCTTTTCGAAGTATCTCTGTATCACAGGATACAATTTACATCACCACGGTCCGAGTTTGAACACTGAAGCAAACGCACTTCAAGTCCTCTGAAAGAAGTGGCCCAAAACCCAACACCTGTAGACGCTCTCTTACATCGGGTAAACATGTCAGCCGTGTCTCTGCTGTTGTTCTCTTATAACCACCTCTTCTTATCCCTCCTGCCCCGCCCTCTTCCCCCTGATTCCAGCAGCCGTTCCTGGAAGTGAAGGTTCTCGAGACGACCAAACGATCTCGGAGAAACCTCGGCCTGGACTGCGACGAGCACTCCACCGAGTCCCGCTGCTGTCGCTACCCTCTGACTGTGGACTTCGAGGCGTTTGGCTGGGACTGGATCATTGCGCCCAAACGCTACAAAGCCAACTACTGCTCCGGCCAGTGCGAGTACATGTTCATGCAGAAGTACCCGCACACCCACCTGGTGCAGCACGCCAACCCCCGGGGCTCCGCCGGGCCCTGCTGTACCCCGACCAAGATGTCCCCCATTAACATGCTCTACTTCAATGACAAGCAGCAGATCATTCACGGCAAGATCCCGGGGATGGTGGTGGACCGATGCGGGTGCTCCTAGGCGGAGACGGGGGGAGACGCACACTCGTGTACAGCCCACATGGAACCATCCGGACCCCCGCCTCTTGGAGCGCTCCTCGAGCACCACATCCCACAATCCTCAGCACCAGATTTCACCTTTGCTCAGCCACGCAAACATCCCACTGGGTTTTCCATTTTTCCCCAGTAATTAATTTGATTCTCACTGTAAAAAAAAAAAAAAACCTAAACAAAAAAAACAAAAGAAAAGTTATGAATGAAATAAGAATCAAAGAACTGAGTGATGGAAACACAGAAACATGATGAATAATTTAAATAGCTCGTGCTTGTGGAGCAGCTTCAGGCTACGGTAAATGAGACAAAACTATGTTATAGAGTTTGTGTTAGTTTTGTGGGGTTTTATTTGGTTTTTGGAAAATTTTTTTTGAATGACATCTTTGTGAAATGTCCAGGTTAGGGGATCGAGATGACAGGAGACTTAAGCATACACAACATTTTAGGTCAATATCTGTTTTACGGTAAGTCTGTTAATTCCATAGAGACATTTTCTTCAAGATATGATTCGATACACAACAACAGTTTTTCAAGGGGGCACGATCAGATTTGTTTCGCCATCCATCTCTTTCCCAATCACCAGAAGATTTAGCGACTGACGGGATCAATCCGGAACGTTGTTTACAGATGTTTAGGCTCATAAAGAGGTCAATAAAACCAAACCAGGACACTCCTTCGATATACAACAAACTAGTGTTACCTTCTTTAGGATCTACAAAACCTCCTCACAGTTACTTTGACCGTTCATTTGTCGTCTCGTTGCAAAAGTGAGGCTCAAACTTACTCTTTTAAAGTAATGACGATGACGTTGTTGTTCACAGACTTCATTTGCTTTGGACAAAACTACAATATCGATGCGTTCTTGGGTTTTTGGAGGAAAAGAAGCAGAGACAGAAGTCCTGTGGGACGACGACAGCCTGAAAGTTTGGTTTTTCTTCACATGAACAAGCTCAAGAGTCGCAGTACGGATTTGAAATTGAGAGGTGAATGCACTGTTTTGTAACTTTAAGAGGCTTGGGGCTGAACATGTAATAATAAAGAGACGGCAAAATCAGAACCTAATATATAAACCACACGAAGGTGCTTTAACTGAAGTGAACTGCTGAGCTGAAAAGGGTGTAAAAAAATAAAATAAAAACGTTATAAAAAAAACCACAGAAAACAGTGATTACATCTTTATCACTAGAGGTTCACATGTATCTACTTAGAACAGTGTTTGCATCTGTGTGAAATGCACCTAAATAAGGAAAAGTAGCTGCGTCGCTTCTGTCTCGACAGTCAAATCAAACCCTCTCGTTGTTACAGTGTTAGTTTTCAGAATACAAACGACTTTCAAATTCAAATGCACAAATCCTTTGACTGCGGTACCGTACTGACAAACATTAGTTAACATAACCCATATAACAAGAAAAAACTTAAAAAAAAAAAAAAAAGGACAAAAAAAAAACAAAGAGAATGTAACTCAACCACCGACTTTAGTTTAGGCTTTGTCATTGATCGCATTTCAAAATGCCCCCGTCCACCTCAACCGCATCACCATCATCATCTTCATTATGGAGGAAATATCGTAAGTTCCTGAATACCGAGTAGTTTAGTACGCTTGAAGCTTGTCTGTGTCTCCTGGATGTCAATGCAAAGATATCCTTTTGTTATAAACGAAAGCACTATGCTGTTGGATAAAGGAAGAGCCTTCTGACATTATATATAAATGATATATGTATATATTAAAAAAAAAAGGGGTACAAAAACCTTTTTTGGGGCACTCTACCTTACCAACAATAAATTTTGCACTATGGGACGTTCTTGGCGTGAGGAGGTAAAGTGTTGTTTGTGTTTGACCAAGCACAAGAGAGCTTGTACAGTATAGGATTAAGATAAATAAAAACAAAAAAAACAAACAAAAAAAAAACTATTCAAGCTTCTGGTGATGAACCGTAAACTAGAGAGGTTATCACTTCTTTTTGATACCATCACACTTTCCTGACTTTGTCTGAAGCGGGGGCCTGTCCATACACTCACACACGCCCATCCAGCCTGGGACCGGGACGTGGCGTTCCCCGGCGGCCTGAAAGGCCTCGCCGCCCTCGCCGGGCGCGACGACACGTGTGTCAAAAAAGGTGTCTGGATCGATGAACACATAGAATGCTTTAACTGGAAAATGGCCCACCCATCAACTTTAATCTGTTACCACGTTAGAGAGACTTCATCCTTTTGAGTTGAGCAATGTGTCGACGGTCTTGCATAGACGTGTTTTGTTGCCTTTGTGTGTTATTTTAAGTGAAAGCACCCATGTAAGAATGGGAGGAGTATCCAGGGATTGTTAGCCAAAGTAGAGGATGACATGTTGTGCGCTATAACTTTTGTGATCGCAGGAATATGCTAGAACATTTCAAAGGGAGGAAAAAGCTGGTCTAGGGGGCAGTGGTTGAAAAAAAAAAAAACGAAACAAAAAGCAAAATCAACTGGTCAATTTTTCTATTTATTAATAATAATTACAATGCATTCAAAGTCTGTCTACCTCACTTTAATTTCCTAAACATCTTTCTTTTTTTGTTTTTGAAAAGATAAAAAAAAATAAAAAATAAAGAGTCATAAATGAATCTGTGTCAGCATTAAACGTCAAGCATTCAAACCCCTCTCCCCCATCCAGTCCAAAAATGTAGATGAAAACCACAGGGTGCCCTTGCTCTCAGGTTCAGATTGAGTTGTTGTCAGAGTGACTGATGGTAGCGGCTCTGGTAAATGTGTGGTCAAAAGAAATAATTAGCTGTGCCCACATCTGTTGGTTAAAGCTGTTGAGAAGTTGCATTTTGACTTGTAGTGTTTGTATACTGGTGTGTGTGAGAGTCTGTTTTTTTTCATATAAATATATGAGAGTAAGAAATCTCTATGTAAATACCCAAATGTTGACATTTATGATGTTTTGGACAGGTTCACCGCTTCTAACGTTTTTCTCACTTTCCCCCCTTTATTCCTCTGTTCTTTGTGTAGTAAATCACCCCAATTTTGTAGTTTAATGGTTGTGCATATGAATAACTGTTCAATTTCTTTTTCTTTTTTTTTTCCTTTTTTTGCATTTTGTTGTTTATTTACTGTCATCTTTCTTTTGTACAATAAATCATTTATTTAGCTTATGGGATTTTGCGTTTTTTTTGTTTCGTTTCGTTTTGTGTTGTTTTCTTTCATGATCGGAGTCCGTGTGTGCGACGGCTCCCCGCGGAGGAGCCCGGTTCAAATCCAGGAAGGAGCGGCAAGTCTTCTGTGTAAGTCGTGATGACACATTTGTAGCGAACACCGAGGTTCACAGAGCAGCAAACACGCAGTGTGTCGGCATCAGCGAGTTGAAGCAACGATTGCCGATTGAGACTGAGAATAAAAATGCGATGGAAAAAAGATGCGCGGTCGTCACAAAATGACTCAGTGAATCTCACCAAATCTTGCTACATTTCGACATATCTTAAGAGGACCCATTCTGAGCTTGAGATCTCATCTTTATCCAGAGGTGAGCAGAACTTTTGCGAACATACAATAATGCAAAATGGTGCAAATGTAAGATTTAACAAGTCAGTGAAACCTTCACAGCTGTATTTATGAATGAGGTGAAACAACAAAAGACATTTCGCACAGGTTTTGAACTGATTTGCCACTAAAAGGCATGAAACACTCTTGTGACAGGAATGAATGACAAACGTATGGAGCCGACATGCATAAGGGCCAAGATACAATAGGATTATGGAGTGAGTCTTATTTAAAGAGGGGAATCAGTGCTGCTTTTGACCAGAAGTGGTCAAAATCTGAAAAGTCAGACTGTGAGCAATGTGTATCTTAACTTCAGAATGACCTCAGTGCTCTTATTTTTTCACTGCACCCAATAACTCCTTGGTTGGCGCACGCACGCACGCACGCACGCACGCACGCACGCACGCACGCACGCACACTCGGATGCTTACTCAAGCCACCAGTGGCATCATCCTGATAAACAGCAATGGGCAGCAGCGGAGGTGGCAGGAAGCAGATTCACCGCGAGGCTAATTGGTGAAAGAGAGCGCTCGGGGGGACAAAGGTTTAGTGTTGGTTGTTCGGCGTGCTATTATTTGGATTTCATATAAGATCCAGCCTGACCCAATTAATATGCCACCTGATAGGAGGGCCTCTCATCAACCTAATTTAGAGAATCAATAGGGGACAATTGAGAGTGAGAACGAAGCTCTTTACGGATGCAAACAGACAAAGACCACCCAGTACAAGCTGGAGGAGCCTGATGCCAGCAATGACATAAACCTTTTGACAAATCCTCACTCGACATAAACAAACATTCACACAGTCCCCTGCCCCTCAAGTGCATCAATGTGCCATACACATCATCAGTCATACCCGCCCTACATAGACAAGGGAGGACATTGATGGATGTTTTTATTGTTTTGGCACATAAGGAGAAGTTGTACGAGTTGGACGTGAAGTGTTGGAGGGTGAATGCTGCACTCAAAGCCTTGGGACTGCTAACATGCTGAACTCTGACCCAGCTTCATTAAATAAAGACTAAACTATGCCATGGAGGCACTTGTTCAGGGGAGAGGGGGAAAAAAGTACAGTACAATGGGAATATTGAACATGTTACAAAGCCCCCAAGAAAGGCCGGTGGGGGCTGGTGGGAGGATTTAGGAGGAGCTTTATGGCAATTATGGCCATAAAGTTTCGGGGAAAAAAGGTGAATTGGGGGCAGCACTCAATAGCTTAAATTGCTGGACACAGTCATCAGTAACACCTTTTTGTCTGGCTCCGGCGACGAGCCGCTGTTTGGAGAGACGCACTGTTCAGGAAAGATCACACACACTCTGATGGGATGAAAGACTCTCACATGACAATAAAAGAAATGGACAGAATAGCAAATCCTTGTTAAATGTGCACTGAGGAGAACTAATTACACAGGAGGGGGGAAAAAAACTACATCATTGTTTGATTCGGTGTGTTATTACAAACACTTCTGTCTATTTTCTTTGTCAGCATTCAAAAAAACCTTTATCGAATTTGCAGAACCATGTTGCTTGAGTGACATGTTAGGCTTCACTTTCTAAACAAAAGTAGGAAAAAGACTATTTTGTGAGCCATAACGTGAACATAACATTTTTGGATTTAACGTCAGTAAAATTTACTTGAAAGTTTTTGTTTATTGGCAGATTTGTTTGCCTCTCTGATGTGTTAGGCTGCTCAGGATTGGTCCACTTCAGGTTTTCCCGCCGTCGCTCAGTGTCGCCTGGGGTCAGCTCCTGCACCCCGAGACCCCAAACTGAAAAAGTGCTACAGAAGATGGATGAATTTTAAGAAATAAATAAATAAAAAGGCAAACTGTTTGCATCCTGTTGCACCAACCTCATAACACTCTGATAGCTTTATTATCATACTCTAGTGGTTGCATGTGGTTGATTTATCTGGATTTTTATCCAGTTTTTTTTAGTGTCCTGTGCAACATGCAGCTACAAAGGATCGCGTCTCTCTGCGGGAGGCTGGTGTTGAGTGACAGCTGTCACTCCTTTGTTGCTCCCAGCACACCATCTGCTTCAGAGCTGACAATTGCCGGCTGCGCCACCGCAGCCCTGCTGAGGCATGTCGCTGTACAGTCCCACGGACGTGGGACCCTACCTGGGGTCAAGCTGACCACCCCTACCCTGGAGGACTTCCTTTCTAATTGTCAGCCACAAGAACAGTTTTCTAAATTGTACGCGGCTCTAAACGTCTTTGTATTTTCACACATCCACACTGGACTTTTTACTCTGCAGGCTGAAACAGCAAAGTTAAGCACTGATTTCATGATGTTAATGGAAATTGCTGTGCGAAATGAGACATTTCTTGAGTAAGACTCAGAAAATTATAAAGGTGTGACACAGAGGGGGGGCCGTATCCAACATGAGGCATCATCTGCAGCACTTAGGGTGAGTTTTAGTGAAGACAGAAAAAGACTGAAGGTAAAACAAGGTTAAAATGTATTTCTAAAATCTAATGTAGTTTAAAGAGTTTGTGGGTTATAACTGAAAGTAAAAAGAATACAGAAATTAACTGTAGTCAGGTAAAACTACTCTTACATTGCTTAAACTGTCATTGATAGCACTAAAATTACCGCTAAATCAGTTTTAGTTTCTCTTCACATTTATTTGTCAAGGATATTTCATTGACTTTGTTATTTACCAGACAAACAGTTTCTGGTCAGTTTGTATTATTTGGACAAGAAGAGAAAATCAGAGATTCATTCTGTGACAATAAAGTTAAGAGCTTCAAAATCAAACGGTTACAATAAAATTCTGAAGCTTGTGTTAAATCTGCAGAATTTTAAAGACAAATCAATGGTGAAAATCGGACTGAAATTAAAATACACGCAAGCAACAAAAATAATCATAAAAGAATAAGAAAACCAGACAATTACCTCAACATGGCAGAGTGAGTATTTGTCTTTTATTGTTTTTCAATATTTCCACACCTGTTTATTTGATACAATTAAATGTTGACAACTGTACTGAAGTGAAAAAGCAATTAAGTTAGTTAAGTTTTGATCTGCAAGTGTCCCCATCTCACATATCCCGTGTATCACATCATATCTTTATATTCAAGAAATGAGATGATTTTTATGAACATGATGGAAATGATCCTTTTTCATAACTTTGTTCAGAAGAATAGAACCTCCTTTTCTCATATTCTTATAGATATGAAAGTTGGAGCAGTGTTTTGGAACATATAAGGACAAATATTACCAGAATTCTGGTAAAAATCAATTAAACATTCTTGCAAGTATAAGAAACATCAACTAAAATTAAAACAGACTTCCTCTCTGCTGACACACAACAAATCGGCACATTCCTCCTCCTTATTTTGAATGCTCCTCACAGCAGTGTGCGATTACTTGAAAGTCAGTCGGACATCTCGCTTTTGGCAACCTCAGCAATCAACCCAGAGAGTGAAAAACAAAACCTTTTCATCCCACGCTGTCGCCCTGCAGTCCGGCTAATAATCCTAAATCTGAAGCAGTCCCGTTCAAACACTCTCAAACCTGCGGGACGAGGTCATGCGGGAATGAAGCACAGACAGGATGCAGAAATAACCCCCCCCCCCACCAAAAAAAAAACAAGCAGCCAAACGACAGAAAAACAACAGAATCAGCATGTTTGGAGCGTGGAGCTGAAACAGTGACGACGACGGCCTCTCGGCGGGGTCGTTTCAGATGAGAATTGATTGCGATGATATAATAAAAACAGGAAGGTTATGTGAGGACACAGCTGCACTCCCTCCCTGATGTGGTGGGACTGAACACCCTGCAATATTCCAGGTCAATGATCAAACCTCCAAAAACACAACCCCTGATCAGTTTGGACCTGGTCCTGCTTTTACACACAACCACACTCGATGTGCAAGAAAATAAAACAAGAAAAAAAAAAAAAACAGCCTCACAAGTAACAAATCAAAACTCACTTTTTAGTGATGAAACCGTGTGGTCTCCACCTGCTCCGGCACAAACAACCAGAGGAGGCAAGATACCAAAATATTTGTACTTCAGTGAAATCACAGTTTCATAGCCTAAATTATACTCAACTACAAGTAAAATCATTTGAAAAAATACTCAAATTACCTTTATGAGAAGCATATTTTCCAGAAAAAAAACATTGAACTGAGTAAAAAGCTCATGACAGAAATTTGTTTTGGAAAGAAACTTGGATATAAAGCAGGAGTTGACATGCTGTGAATTTCATGTATGACTAAAGTTTCATTCTTAACTTAATTACAACTTAATTACAGTTATGTTGAGTTTTTGCAATTCATTCCTTCCAGTCCTGTTAATTGCAGAACTGACAAACTGTTTTAATAACTATATTTTTCTACTTGTTCAACTTTTTTATTATTATTCCCAATGAATTGATTAAACATATTGGTCTTTCTGTTTGGATTGCAATGGTCAGCAAACCCAACAACACAAGTTGCACGCACACACAATGACGATGACATAAGGATTAGCAGAAAAAACAGAAAAAAAGTTAGAAGACAAAAAAAGCAACGCAGCTCTCCTGCTCCTTCGTAACCTCTTGCCAAGTGTAGTCCATGCTGTGTAGGTTTAGTGTTTAATGAAACATGGAGCAATAACGAGCTGCCAAAATATAGAAGTCAGGGGTGAGATGCCATTGGTTACAGTGCTGGCCAATAAAAAAAAGGGGTTGTGGATTTCTTTTAGGCTTCAGCAGTCAGTGAAAGGCACTGTGGGGTCTCCATAGTTCACATGGCAAACTCTCAAACACCCACGGGTGTGTGTGTGTGTGTGTGTGTGTGTGTGTGTGTGTGTGTGTGTGTGTGTGTGTGTGTGTGTGTGTGTGTGTG
>JASSRZ010000072.1:7929033-7993011 GCA_032164315.1 Malacoctenus gilli | reverse complement strand
AGAGAGAGAGAGAGTGAGAGAGAGAGAGAGAGAGAGAGAGAGAGAGAGAGAGAGAGAGAGAGAGAGAGAGAGAGAGAAGGAGAAAGGTCAGGTTTACTGACTGACATAACACCTTTCCAATTGTTTCTTTTTTAATTATGTAAAAAAAATAAAACAATGGCCCAAAATCAGCATTTCTTCTGCACTGGATGATAAATGAGCACATATCAGTAAATTAGAATGCGTTCATTATTTATGCATTCTATGATCCTCTCATTTAGTTCCCTGCTTTCCATCATTTAGGATTTAGGTATGCATGATGAGTTAATGCAAAAAAGGGGTTACCTAATGTCTTTTGTGTGGCGCGGACAGAGGGGGAAGTTGCACAGTGACAAGCTCTGACATTTGGTGGACGCCTCTGAGCCGGTGTAATCAAATTCAGGCAGGTGGAGACATTGAGACAGACGTCCAATTTCTCAATGAATTCTCCGCCAATGAGATGCAGTGACGGTCCCGCGCCGCATGGCTTTGTGTTATAATTAAAACTGAGGCGTAAATGCAAAAATAATATCGGGGGGGGGGGGTAAATTTTGTCGGCATGAGTGGATCAGTCAAGCTGCTTCAATAAAAAGCCAGAGGACAATGGAGGCTTGATACCGCATAGACATTTAAATGATATCCTCTTTAATTATGAATAAATCACCCGTACCACTAAATCAAGCTTTGGTCCTCACACTTTTCAGATGCGTTCTTTGTGTTGTGGGAATCGTCGCACGAGAAGGCAGAGAACAGTTTGCACTTGCAGGAACTGCAGATGCACTGCATGCATGTGCAGTGCCACAACTTGGCCAGACGGGGGCACTCTAGCTAAAGGTCAAAGTTTACTCTCAGTCCTCGGTCTTTCCATTTCCTTAATCCTAGCAGCACTCTGCCATCTGTGGTTCACTTTTGTTCAGTCCAGCAGGAGACATATCCATGTGCAAGGTAGAAAAACTGTGACAGATCATACATGAATACAAACTGTTCAGGGTTGTCTCGTTGTTACAGCATTTTCTGTGGTTTGAAATTGTAAGGTAAAGGTTTGATGCGAAAAAAAAAAAGAAAATTAAGTGATTACAATAATATGAAATAATGTAAAAATAGATGAAGTCTTATTTGAGTCGATCGAACCAGTTAATACCTTAGCTTTAAAGTTGAGATGTCGCACAGGGCAGGGAGCGGCTGAGTTACCACACCCAGAGGTTTCAAACCATAAGACCCTCATTCCTGAAATTAGCAAACGGCAGTGTGTACTTCAGCTCCGAGCACAACTGCGGCTTGTCAGAAGCAATCTTCACCTTACGGAAAACAATTTCAAATTGAAAGATCGGAGGTGAAAGGTCGGAATTATTCGGTCAGGGGTGGTGGGTTCACTGAGGGGGGAAGAGAGAGACCCAAACGCAGGCCGAACTTTTCAAAAGAAAGCTCAAACTGGATTCAACACGCCGGTGCTTCTCAGAACATGCCTCTTTTGTTAATAAAAAAAAAATGCATGTTTAAAAAAAACTCTGAATGGGGCGAAAATTAAAGAGGGGGGGAAGGGTGTGTGTTCGGTCGTAGGTGCATGATTTGCAAGCTGTCAGATGACGGCCTCGCGAATGAAGAGCAGTAGGCCCCCATTCTCCGTCCAGTGCGAGGTGCTCCCCACCCCCTCACTCAAACGCCTCTCCAGACCCCATGGGAGGAGGTCTGTTGCGCTGTGGCCACACTAAATCAACATCGTCCTAATGAGGTGTCACACTTGACCCCCAGCAGCCTCAGCCCCTCACATGGGTGTCAGAGCCACAATGAGCGGCCCTCCATCTCCAGCGCCTGGCTGACACATTTTGATTCATGAGAGAGCCTGGGCCCTGTCAGCTCCAAATTACCCCTATCAAAATGCCACCATCGACACATTCATCAACTCTGCCTCCGAATCCGCCTTTTTTTTCCCCCTCGCTCTTCAAATAACAATTCTTCTCCAAAAATCAACAATGCACGCAAGCTTGTGCAGTGCATGCGCCTGACCTCTGCCTTCTTAAAGCCCGCGAGCTTTGCACACACTCGGACCCGCAGACACCCGACATGCAAAAGCTTGCTCCCACCGATCACCTCCCATTACAAGTTGAAGCGATAATGCCGGCCTGTCTTTGGTCGGGGTCCGGCCTCCTGCTCCTTAATGGCTCGCTGAGTGATGAACTCTGTGTCCCCCAGGTGTTGGTGAGCCTGTCCTCTGACCTACTGACCCACGACACTCCTAATATGAACAGGTCTGCACAGCTAATAACGCGACTGGGGCCGACGTCTGCGGGAGCTGACAGACCGACACAAAGCAGCGGGACTACTCATAGCGCGAGGTGACACAGAGAGCCTTCAGCCCAGGCAGCTCTGCATCAACGAAGGTTTAAAAAAAAAACATCGCAGCATTCAGGCGGAGGGGATCGCCAGGTCGAAGCTCGTCTTCCGACGGGAACCCGTCGCTCCGATCATGAGCGCAGCTGAGACTCTCACCTTTCAGGGACCAGCGTGGGACCGCATCGTCTCCCAACTAATCAACGGGACCCGGCTGCAGATGCTCTCCTCGACGCCAAACGCAGAGGATCAATGTCGAGCAACCGCTCTCGGGCCATTCGGCGGACGAGCCATCGAAAGGCACCGTCGCACCCTTTGTTTACAGTTTGGTACAACCTTGTTCTTCACTTTGCAAGGACAAGCGGCGGCGGGTTGGCCCCTCGCTGAGAAGATCATTTACTGTCAGCTGACACTTATCGCCGCTCACCGAGGTGACCATCTGCTCCCAAAACTTTCCCCTGGGAGATGAAGGCTGCCCAGGAAGACCTGTATACCTGTCAACTGACTGCTGTATTCTCCAGCCGTTACAAATGTCCATAATCTCATCATCATCATTATCCAAAACGAGGGCGCAAAGCCGTCACTGCCTCGCTCATCTATCAGTTACAGACCAAACAGTTAATTATGGACATTTTTACGGAGGGTTTTTCATGTTCAGTGACCACAATCGTCACGATTAACAGGCTAACTCACATCCCCAACGTTAATCAAGCCACATAGTAAATGCAGTGTAGCAAATGACAATAAGAATCATGGTATGCACAACATACATCCCTAACGAACCTCAGGCGTTGGCGACGGGTCATAAACTTGCACTTTCTGCAAAGCATGAACGAAAAGCGATAAAACTGCCGGTTACGAGCCAACGGCAATAACATTCATGTAGCCAAACCAAGGTCTCCGGTGCCTCATTTGGGTCCATAATTGTAACGACATGATTATTAAGATAATTTACTTTAATGTCGTGTTGTTACAGAAACACTTCGTACTCTCGGCCCATTCATATACAACTGCGCCCTCTGACAGTTTAATGGATGAACCTTAACGAGGCATGTTTGGTTGATGTGTCTCTGACTCAGAGGACCTGTTGCAAATTCCCTTTCGCCAGTCAGTAAGTGTTACACTTTTGAGTAATTTTGTGCACTTTGTGGGGGACCACAAATCTAAAGAACTTGAGGTGACGCCAGTCACTTTGTCTGCATTGTTGTGTTTTTTTTAGGCTGAGATCAGGCTCTTTGTTTCCACCACACAATGTAAAATTTAAACTTTTTTTTTCCCCTTTGATGTTTTTATCCAGAAACATCTCACAATTTTTGATTAATTTAAATGCTGGAATATTTCATGAATTATATGTGTCAATTTCGCTTCTTATTCATGAATATGAATAAGACACTTTAAAAAAAAAACACTTCAAAAATCTGGGAGGAAGTTTTAGAGAAGAGCTGCTGCTGTAGCAGGACAGGAAGAGGTGGCAAATGCATCAAAGTAAACATGCAAGCACAACAGAGCAGCTTAAAGCAGCCTGCTCGCTTCAGGCGCTGGAAGCTCAACAATCACTCATTTGTTTTACACTAAAAAGCCATTTTTCATTTAGGCTCCTTCTACTTGCAATCAGCTTCACAAGCTGCTCTAACCGTGCAAGTTTTCACATTGTGAGCGCGATGCAAAAAAATAAAGTTACACAACAATAATGTTTTTTTACTGGATACTTCCTGAGCCCAGCTGAAGGCTTCAGTCGCTGCTCATTAATTCCTCCTGTGAGGTCAGCAGCAGATGAAACATGCCCCCCTCACTGAGTGGTCACACTGCGAGTAAACTAAAGACAACCTGCACTTGGTGGGAAACATTCGGACTGAATGCTTTCAGTTGGCATCTGGTTTGGGCTTGTTGTGGTGTTGGTTGTTTTGGGCTTTTTTCGTTGTTTGTTTGTTTGTTTGCAACAGAAGGAGAAAAAGCCTCAGCCTCATCATCAGCCTTTAGTCACTCAAACGGCAACGGACGACAGAACTGGTTCAAGCTGATTGTGAAGGTGAAGCTCCACGAAAACATGCAAATGTCACGGAACTATCACAAAAAACACCTACGCTTCCAAAAAAGCTTGTGGCTTGTTCACTGAAAATAAATATAGGTCATGATCAATGAGCGTCCTGTGCTCAGTGACAACTTTCAGTCTAAATCCCTAATTTACTGCTTCAGCTGATTATAGTGTGTGTAGAAATGACCTATTTATATTTATATGACCAATTTGGGTTGGGTTTTTTTTAATCTTGTATGTTTTTCAAGTGTGGATCAAAAATGGTCATTTTATGGAAAACTCAAAGGGAACAAACAATGCAATTAAACAAAACTAAATTGAAAATGACCAGAAAGAACATCAAGAAATTCCAGAGAATTTTGTAGAAAATTATCTTCCTCACATTTTGTAAAAAAACAGATGACCAAGATGTTATAAGGTCAATATACAAAACCGATAGCTGAGCAAATACTCAACAGAACACCTCTAAAGCCAGCAAACTCCGTGGCAACACAGCAGCATTGTTTAAAAACTATATTTTTGGTTTTATCTCAATCAAACTGCTTTTCGTTGGTGCCGCTGTCGTGACGAACTGGAGTCATGCTCTTAAACGGTGATGAAGGAGGGCTCCGACACCTGGGAGTTGCCGTTCATGACAACCACAATTTACTGCCGAACCGAGTTTAGGAGTTTTAAGCTTGAAATGGCATTTTTTGAACTGTGACTGTGACCAATTTATCTGCGCTGGCTAACTCCCTGTAACCCTGTACATCTCTCACTGTGCGTTACTGTGTGCGGCTCTGATTTATTGCCGCATGCGGTTTGTATGTAAATGAGGCTGAAATCAAGCATGGAGCACGGGGAAAGTGGGTTGAAACAGTGAAGTTTTTACAACAAAAGGGGGACTGTTAAAAGCCCCGAACCACTTAAAATGAAAGATAATGGAGGGCCGAGGCCGCGCTGCTCTTTGTGCGAGGGGAACTTTTGATTCAGCTAAACTGCTAAAACAAGAACCTTTCACACCCAAACAATGGACTCCCTTTCTCAAACTTAACACTCGACAAGTGAGGAGCAAATTGTGCGTTTGTGCGTGCGTGTGTATGAGTGCGCACGTGTGTGCATGTGACCCCCCCCACCACCACCACCACCCGCCACCACCACCACCCCCACCCCACCCCACTCCCATGTCTAACAATAACCCTGACGCATACCACCCTTTTCTCCCCTCAAATAAAAACAGAGTAAAAGGAAAAGAGAAATCATCCTCTGTTGAAGTACTTTTACGAGATCCTCCTCTGAACAGAAAAAAAGACCCGAGTATCCATGGGAATCTTTGCACGTTAGGGAGGCCTTTCTCCCTTCCTCTCATCCGCTCTCCCCCGCTGCACCCATGGACCAATGCAATTGTTTATTTTCTCCCATTGAGGTTGCTCCATTCACTGGCTCTCACATTTACTCTGCTCAATTGGAGTGAGACAGCACTTATTCGAGGAGAGGAATGTAGCGTTCCACTGACAGAGCAGCAAGAATGCAGGAGAAATAATTAAAAGTTTTTTTGTTTTTTTTTGTTTTTTACAAGGCAGAGGTACAGCTGAGCGCGAGGGAGAACGACGTCAAGCCCAACAATGAGCACTGACAGGATTTTCTGCCGTGATGAGTATATCCACACATCACCTTGACACTACAAAGTGGAGGGAGTGTGTGAATAACGCACAATGCTGGAAAGTGGAGCAAGGATCCCATAAGGAGGTCATTCATTCGCGGCGCTTTCTTAACTGAACCTCCCCGAGGAACAATGGCCGCGTTCCCCCAGCCTCTTGTAAGACGCGACCCGTTCTCCAGCCTCACTTTCCCCGGCCCCAACACAATAGCTGCGAGCCGGACCACAGAGTTCGTTTCTGCCGTTCCCCCCCCCCCCCCCCCCCGCCCCCCCCCCCCCCCCCCCCCCCCCCCCACGACTGTCAAAGCCTCCTCTGTGCCGACAGCCTCTGCTGTCATTCGCAGGACGGCTTCAGGAATTCAAAAGTGATGACTCATTCCGACACCAGCTCAGGGTTCGATTTTTTTTTTTAAATTTAAAAAAAAGCGTGCTGGAGTTAATCGGCTTGTTGGTGGTTATGGAGAGACAAACAGCTTGACTCTCAGCTGCCATGATGTGCGGGATATCCGAGCTCTGGGGAGCCCGTGTCCTCTCCACGTCCTGCTTCTTCTTCTGTTTGTTTTCTGTGACACTTCAGCTGGCTGAGTGAGCTGCATTCTGAGGAAGTCTGACTTGCACCTACCCAGCTCTGCAGGTGGCACAACATACAACCGCTGTGTCTTCATACACTTGGTTTCAGAGAAGAAGAAACGTACAATGTCTGACCACGTTGGAGCACGCGAGAAGCTTCAGAGGGACATTCGCGTCTCACGAACTCGCATCATCGTCGACAGGGAACACGACAGCGAGGGCAAAGCTCAATTCTGAGAAAAAAAACCCGCCAACAAACTAAAGTTACATTCGCTTGAACCATGGTGGGGACATCTGTGGGACAAGCATTTAAACAACTCTACAACTAAAAGGTCAAAGACTCATAAAGGTGCACTGACAAGCATCAGTTGAGAATAAAGATTTTAATCTGAAAGGAAGAAGCTCTGTTGTCGAGTGCTGGGGGGGGGGGGGGGGGGATAAAAGGTATTTTACCCAGACTGCAAACTTTCAAGTTTAACCATTTTCCTGTACATACATGATCACAAGTCTGCACAAGTTTGTACACTGTATCCTGTCCTACTTGTTTGATGTTGTTTTGTCGCAAGTTCTGCATTCTGGAGAGTTTCACAGAGAGATGACGTGTCCTGAAGGAAACACAGTCTGCAAAACTGGAAACGGTTTTAGGCTGTCGTCGGTTGTTTTGATGTCAAAGGATTGTTACACTGATTAATAATTTCTTTGCTAACATTTCTGGTGGGTTTTTTTTTAATTGCCACTGTTGATTTGGAAACACTTTTTCACCCTCCTAAAACTGCTGTACAATGCCATATGTTTACGTGTAATGGCGCTTGATATTTAAACAAAGTTAAAACCTGTTAATGTTGATGGTTTCACAGCAACACTAATTAAACCAACAGGGAAAATGGTAGAAAATCATTCATTCTTTGAGTTAACATTTCTAAATTAATGGCTAAATTGTTTCATTTTTAGTTCTGCAAGACACTTTTTTTCCCCAGATTTCTCATTCCGCTAATTTAGATCTTTTCTGGCGATTATTTGATGTCTTGCTGTCTTATTGGGAAGTGTCTGGGACTCAACGCAGCGAATGGAGATGTTGTGTGGTTGTTTGTCAGGTAAGCAGGCCGGAGGTCACCAGGGATGAAACACATGTAAATCATACCTGCCCTCTACTGGTCACAAATCTGTCCTGCACAGAGAAACATCAGTTCTCTGTGGCTGGTTGCATGGAAACAGCTCAAGAGCTGTAAAACTTCTCTTGTGATTTAAATGATCTAACGAGGGCATAAACAAGAGTAAACAAGTGTGTGCGTGTGTGTGTGTGTGTGTGTGAGAGAGAAAGATTTTGAAAATATGTCTGTTGAAATGTTTTCACACGGTTTGATTGTGCACAAAAGCAGCCGTGAAGTGGAACATTTGTAAAGCTATACTGATCCTTTGATGCCTCATTTGAAAAACACTTTGACTTATTTTTGCATTGAATTCTAACTTCTGGGATAAAACTTCAACTGAAATCACATCAGTGAAAGTCTGAACAGAGGAAGTTATCGCGCAGACAGAGCGCGCTGAGGGGTGTGAGGAAGAAAGCTGAAAGAAGGATCCGTATTTTTCTCTGTGGTTTTTCTTCTCTGTATTATTATTCTTGCAGCTCGTCGACATGCTTAGATTACCCACTTCAACCCCGCTGAGCAGCCGCACTGCAGAGCGCCGCTGTGATCTCTCAGGATGGATGACGACGTGGATTATTCATATTTCACGTACGACTATGAGAATGACTACGATAACGACTCCTTCGCTGGCAATGCCTCACTAAATGTCAACTTCAGTCTGGAGTGTCACAGCACACGTTTTCGTGGCTCCAACGTCTTTTTGCCCATTTGGTACTACCTGATATTTTTCACTGGATTTTTTGGAAACCTCTTCGTGATCTCCGTCGTGGGCAGCAGAGGTGGCCGAGGGGGCCGTCTGGTGGACACCTTTGTGGTCAACCTGGCCCTGGCGGACCTGGTCTTCGTGCTCACGCTGCCTCTGTGGGCCGTCTCCGTCAGCCAGGGCGGACACTGGAACTTCGGGCCGGCTGGAGACCTGCTGTGCAAGCTGAGCAGCTACGTCATCGCCGTGAACCGCTTCTCCAACATCTTCTTCCTCACCTGCATGAGCGTCGACCGCTACCTGGCCGTCGTCAAGCTGATGGACTCCAGGTACCTCAGGAGCAGCAGGTGCGTCCGCGCCACGTGCGCTGCGGTCTGGGTGGCCTCCCTGGTGCTCGGCGTCCCGTCTCTGGTGTACCGGAGCGTGACGTCCGCTGGAGATGAACTGTCCTGCCTGGAGGACAACAGCTCTGCGTTTTTCCTCGGCATGAGCCTGACCATGGCGCTGCTGACCTTCGTGATCCCAGTGCTGATCATCGTCCTCTGCTACGGCAGCATCATCGCCCACCTCAACAAGCACTGCGCTGCAGCTGGAAACCCTCGGGCGGAGGCGCGCCGCAGACACTCCCTCAAGATGGTCCTGTGCATCATCGTCGCCTTCGTGGCGTCCTGGCTGCCCTTCAACCTTTTCAAAGCCATCCTCATCATCTCACACCTCTCTGACTTCGACGTGAGCTGCGCCGGCTGGCTGGCGAACGGGATCCTCGTCTCCTGCTGTCTGGCCTTCCTCAACAGCTGCGTGAACCCCTTCATTTACTTTTTCCTGGACCGTCACTTCAGACGGCGCGCCGGCGCCCTGTACCTGACCTGCATCGGACGGACAAAGTTAGCGCACAGCTACAACTCTTCGGCCTCGGTCACCAACGCCGGGACCTCCGAGAGCTTCGCAACCAGCGGAGGGAGATCTCGCCTGCAGTCGCTCCAGCGCCAACTTGAAGAAGAACATCTGGACGCGTGATGATGGTAACATCGTTCTCATGACGATAAGGTGACCACTCGCAGTGGTTCTCATCGTCATTCTTGGTGAAACATCCCAATGAAATAATCATCAATTCTTGGTTGTTATTTCGGAAATTCTGGTTCCATACTTATTTTCTTTTTTTGATCCTTTTTTTGATTCAGTGAATACAGTGTTTAACTTTGCCAAGTGTTTAGCTTATATTACTTTTTCTTTATTGTACATTTACATTTTCTCAGACCAAAACGAAACATGTTGAAATATAATCTGGTCCTCACTTATATTGCTTTATCATCACTTTGTCTGTCTTCTGTTTTCCAAACATTGTTGAAGCTGATTGATTTGTTACTTTTTGTGTACTTAGCAGGAAGTCAGAAAGGTTTCTGTTGACATCACTTTGAAAAATGTTTGTATTTCCACTGAATTTTGTAGAAACTTTTATTATGCTCTTGTAAAAGATATGGAAAAAGTCTTTTTGTGCAAAGACAAATAAACAATTATAAACGAATTCGTGAAGTTTTGAATTTTATCTCAGTGCATCTGAAAAGGGTTTTTTTTGCCAGAAGCTTTAACTTATGATGCTGTGAAATTACTGCTGAAGCTGTTAGAAACACAAAAACATTGCTGATCACATACAGTTTGTTAGTTGGTTAATTGTTTTTTTCATGAAGTTTACCAAGTTTAGCAGTGACTGATTAAAGTTTTAAACAAATGTATCATCTCAGTGTGACAAAAAACAAACTAGGATCCAATGAATGGTGCCCCAGATTGACAATGAGGTTTCTACACACAACAGTCAAATCTGAAAATAATATTCGTACAAAGTTGAAAAGGAATTGTTCAACTCAAATTTAATATTTGATTTGCTAAAAACAAAATCTAGGAAATGAAAATGCGCGAATGATCTCGTTAAAAACTGATTCTGAAAGCGACACTGATCCGACAGACCTGCTGAGAAATCAAAACTGCCATCTGTCATTCTCTTGCGGTTTAAACATGCGCACACAATTCTTCTTTAAACGCTTTCCCTCCAAACTGTCACATCAGCAATTTGGACTTTTTAACTGTGAGTGCCACAACTGAAACAAGAATAGTTTTAAATATTTTTCTCAGTTTCATTCAAACTCGATTCCAAATAATGCAAATGATCAAAAAAACATTTTACCACGGGAATGAAAATAACAATAAATAAATCTTGTTTGTGAAATTTTAGACTGCGTCTTCATTCGTGAGGCAATGAAGGATCAGACGGAAGGATTTAAAAACATTCTTAATTATTATAGATACAAATCTGTGGTGTGTTTCTTTGATCATCAAGTAAAACAAAACAAAAGTATCTGGAACGGTTTGTGTGTTTTTAGTTAACGTATACTGAGAAAGGCAGGTGATATTTAATTTGACTGTGACCTCCCGCTATTAAGTTCCCCTTCATTTTTTTTTTGGATTTATTTTGGGTTTTTTAGACTGTTTCAAGTCTCCCTATAATTAGTTTTTATTTGACAGAGTGCACAGTTAACAACAGCACGCTTTCCCACATATCTCACGTTGAATTATGACAGGAGGTCGTTTATACTTTGCAGGCACAAAGATGAAGTGAAAGGTTCAAATAAAAATAAAGCAAGACTTTTAATGACGCGAGACAGAAACGGTCAATCTGACGCAGTGCGGCGCAGAGGAACAAACAGGAAACTGCTTTTTTCTGTCAGAGTGTAAAAGAAGAGAAAAAATTCTCACGTGAACGAAAATGTCAGCTATGAAAAAAATCAAAAAGAAAAAAAACCCAACTTGGCAGCATTGAAGAGACACAGGAAGCCAACTGTCTGATTACGACTGACCTCTTAAAGCACCTGCACGTGTGCCGTGTCCATATGTACTTCTGTCCCGGTGTCTCTGAGAGTTCTTGCCTACTGCACGTGTGGTCACTGTGGTGAGAGACTCCCCTGACTGGAAAATGTTTCACAACTCAGAGGGTTGCCAGTTCACATAAAGGCACATGGTACGAAAGTTCAACCGTTCATGTTCACCTACTTGTTTTTCAGTTGTTTGTGTGTTATGAATCAGGTGATTGGAGAAGTGAAACGCTGTGGTGCGATGCCCGGTCGGAGGTGCAGCAGTTCCCCTCTTCTCAGAAGCTGGCCGGCTTTTCTCACGGCAAAAGCTGTCTTGACTCTCTGGCCTTCATAAACAGGAAATCTTGGTAGCACCAGCCTCTCCATCGACGCTGACTTTTTCTAAACCTGTAAAAAACTGTGAAGTTGCGGTTCGCACCCACAACTCACAGCCAGAAGAGTCACGTTAGCTTGCAGGTTGGTTTCTGTGGTTTTTCTCTGGCGATTCCCACAACGCAAAAAAACATGCTCGCGATAGCATTCAGACAGAGGGAGTCCGACCTGCCGACTGGGTCAGCAGGGGTTGGATGAAGTCCTCAAAGGATGGATGGATGGATGGATGGATGGATGGATGGATGGATGGATGGATGGAAAATTGACTGTGTAAATATTGTAAACACACATAAAAACGAGCTTTGTGTTGGACTGTTGGAAATCACTCAACATCACTCATTCATTGATTATCAACTCTAAAATATACAAAACCCTAATTTTTTTTTGTAGTTTTAGAAGAATGTCAAACATTAGGGCACTTAGGTCACTTCTGATTTATTGCCACTTCTCTCAACTTTTTGTCACCTTCTACGGAGGAAAGGCCATGAAGATAAAAGACTGAGTGTGCCAGTTGGGCGCACACAAAACGAAAGGTGAGACCTCGGTGTGCAAATGCGAGCTTTCCGACACTCGGGTCACCATCTTCTGACACATGTAATGTGAAATTATGATTCACAGAAGTTCTAGCGGGATCATCAAAGCTTTTTCTTCTCTCCCCTCTGCTTCCTCTTCAGGTTTCATACACCAAAAATTTCTAAACTCTGTCTGACACTTTGATTGACTCATCGTCTACTTGAAAAAGGACTAAACTGAACTATGATCCACGAACAGTAAGGGGCTGGTAAGAACAAATGCTGTAATGATGAAAAAGTTCCACAAAAAGGAGAGTGTTCAAACTGATGACATGAACCTTCCAATTATTTTGGTTTAAAACGTTCACTTGTTGTGATTTTTGGTTTTTTCCAATCCTAATGAAGCGAGTTATGCTGATGCAGAGTAGAAGTGCAGCAACTTTAAGGTTCAGTGTTGGAATTGGCCGCTCTACACCTCAGCTGAATATCTTAACTGTTGAACCACAGACGTAGGCAACATTCACACTCAGATCATACATCTGCAACCAACAGATGAAGAAACTCACTGTGGTTTCCTTGTTCCTTAAAACTTCAGCGCAGACCTGCAAGAACAATTTGAGCCGAACTCAAACTCAGCTCGTGTACAAAGTTCACAGGGGAGCTTCATAGCAATGCATGTGAACGCATCTGATGACTGTCCTATATGGTCACTGACCAAATTTGTATTCCTGCTCATAATCAATGTGGGTTTTTTGTTCTGTTACAGAGCTCCTGCTTCAATAAAAGAGGATGATCAAAACATCAAAAGTTGATGCCTTTTAAATTTATGCTCCTCAATCTGAAAAGACAACCCACATGTGTCTCGTTTTGATTGACATTTTAAATCATTTAAAACCACATGTGGAGATTACAACAAGCTGCAATGATTGAAATATATGCATTATATCATTATTTTAAATAGGGACCGACCAGTTCAATGAACTTTGAAGTCAGCAACCAAAGCTAAAACTTTCACAATACATACATACATACATACATACATACATACATACATAAATACATACATACATACATACATACATACATACATACATACAATAGGTATGCACAGAAACAAGCCCAAATGTGCCCGAGTGTACAACTTTAAATTTGCTATATTTGCAATCCTTTTGCATACTTTACTCTCTTGTATATTTTGATGCTTTAGCTTCAGAATTCAAAATAAAAAAAAAAAAATATTCTGAAAATGATGTGGTGAGCCTTGCCTGCTGTCGTGGCCTCCAAATAAACGACACTTTTACATACAAACACACAATTTACTACTCATAGCCTGTTTATTTTTCAATGTTACTCACTCTTTGCAGAGTCGTTGGTCTTCATTGGAGTAGAGAAGCCAAAAGTGAAAACTCCTCCACTGTATCTTGTTTTACAGGCCTCTGCAAATCGCCGAATTTGTGGTCACGTTATTGAATTGTGGGTTTTATTTTTCCTCGTTAAATGTTTGGTGAACAATTGCGGGAAGACATAAGAGTGGGGCTCTGCTGACCTCTGGTGGGTGTAAGGAGCACAGCGGCATTGTGGACCAGCTCCAATTTTTAAAAAAGTTATTACTTAGACAAATGAGACAAAAATCGCTGTCGTAAATATATAAATATTGATGATTAAAATTATTGTGAAATTGCAACATTTTCTCTTCCAGTCATGTTTGAGTTTACCGTAATCCACCCACACACTGTACCAGAGATCGAGGAGGCGTTCATGAGCCCGTCACAGAATCGTAATTTAGTGGACGTATTAAGAGTTACTGTAACGCAAATAACCGTGGTGCAAAAACAACGATCCAGGAGCGTAAAACAAGCTTCGCGCTGTTTCACATTATGCCTTTCATTTATTCAGAAAAGCACAAATATATGATTAAAAACCACAATAAAAAAACAAAAAACGCAAAATAGAAAATAATGCTTTGTAAAAGGAGCAAAGAAACGCCATAATATAAGCCAACACGTTGTAAAAACAGCTTTAATAACGATGGTTTGCCTACTTCACTTCAACTCCACACAAATTTACAACGCGAGTGCACTCGGTTGCCATGGTAAACACTCCTTGTTTTTGGCTCGCACTTGATTTCGAAGGTCCCTGAAGGCAGCACAGCTCTGCTTTACTTTACTAATCTCTCGCAGGAGCTTCTCCAGCAAAGGTCGGTTTTGAGGATTACAACTCCAGTTGCTTGTTTGTGCTTTAGTTGGGTCAGACTACATATACGTAGTAGAACCGCCTGGTGTCGTTTTATTCCTCCCCGGTGTCAGAATATAGAGGAATAATCTTCCAGCTGAAATCTGGGAGGCTGCGAGCCGATGGATGGTGTGGATGTAGAGGAGGCACGATGCTAGCAGGCTAACAAGTTGCTACGGTGAGATTAAAATCAGCAAGTGACACTAAAACTTTACATTAAGAACTTCGTCTGTATGTTGTTCCTGTTGTACGTTCGAATGACATGAAAACTTCGGTAGGTGTTAAATAGAGGCTTGGGGTGAGTCAAAGCTCGCTGGTGAAGCGGGGGAAAGTTATTAAACTTTGGTAAACTCTTGAATGCTGAGGCCCAGCAGCTCTCTGCAGCTGACTGAGCGGCTGGATGACACATTTCTTAATGCTTTCCCTCCCACAAAAGTTATTTTTAAATCTGACACTGCTAGTTAGTCTTTGCAGTTCCACGAAGCTTTGCTCAAACTATCATTTGCATGACTGGGTTTAAACGAGGCTTTTCTGGCATGGCTGCAGGGTTTCGTACAATTTAAACAGGTGTGTTTTTAAGTGAGTAGGTTTTTTCAGAAACAACATGAAAATGAGCCATTGCTGTAGTTTTAGCCGCCAGCACGGCATAGAGATATATTTTTTTTCCTTTTGTATGTGAAGGAGAAGTGCTACTCAGTAAAGATGCACATAAACTGAGTAATTACACCTGAGTGCACAGAGAAGTTGAGTTTAGTACATCCTCTTTGAACAAAAAATGAACTACAAGTGACAGTCACTACTGGTGTATGATGGCAGGGTTGATTTTATGTCCAATTATTGTATATTGATTATGTTGTGAAAATAGAGCTGGGAATCATCAGGACTTACAAGGAGGGAAAAGTCTCACATATGTTGTGGATATGGTGACTGTTTTTGTAGATGTCTGAACAGTTAACGCAGTCGGACGAGTCCACTTCATGAATGGCATCATAGAAATTTCTTGACCAGTCACAGATACATTCACAAATGCTATTTGACCGAAAGACACTGGGAAAGGCCTTTTGTGTTGAATTCATGAATGTTCTCCAGTGCAGTCGCCAGACTAATGAAGCTAGTTAGTTGGTAGTCTCAGCGTGTTGAAATATTTCCACTGGGCACACATTCCTGAATGCTGACCTGAGGGCAGGAGGACAGAAGTGGCTTAACCCCGTCCCACCTCACTGACCTGCTGGGGCAGCAATCATTACAAGTCCCTGCTGTGTATCCCAGCTCACACCCACGACACTCTGTTTCAAATTGCAGTTAAGACATCGCATGGGTTTAGGTATCAGTCTTGTTGATGTGAAGTACTGATGTTTGGGTAAACAGCGCAGAGCCGAGCAGAGCGTTGATTTTCACTCGGGTTTTTTGTGACGACTCTGCGGGGATGTTGTTTCAAACATGGTGAACTAAACGCCACATATTTTCAGTGATTGGAAGTGACTAAGATCTCTCTGTCTGGTCGCGTAGTCTTATACCGCCTCCAAGATGTTCACATCTCGTCTTTGTGGGGGCCTTATCTTTAATTTCAGGACTCCTTGTTCTACTTTGGCACTTGTAGATAACTCTCGATGACATTTTCTTCATGTCCGAGGTCATTTTTCTCAGCTCGAAATAAATAGCCTTCTTTGATAGGATGACTTGACATTCTGGTAGCATTTACCAAAGCCTTTGCACTTGTTTGTTGTTTCTCGATGTGGTCCAAAAAGAAATGCCGTAAAACATCATGTAGTCTTAGTTTTGAAATTGTTATCAACCAATGAAGTTGACTGCAGAACTTGAACAGATTTGTACTCTTTCAAAGTATATTTTTTGAACGTTGAAATACATAACGTTGGGTTCCAGTCATCAAGATGCTAGCTGCATCGAACGGAGTCGTATTTTCTTTCTTTTTTACGACGCCCCCCCTCTAATATTAACGTCATTACAGTCTAACCCCCTTGTATCCGCCGGAAGCTTAAAGTAAGCGTGTGGTAAAATATTGAGGGCAAATGGGGGATCTCCTGGCAGTTGATGGCGCTGCACTGGCAGCGGCCGTCTCGCCGCGCAGACTTATAAAAGGAACCGAGAATATGTAAAGAATTTGTTTTGCCAGCTGCCGTGTTGCCTACACAAAGCCTGCACTCTGTCTCTCAGGGACTTCTGGTTTGTATAAACTACCCGTGACATCCAGCAACTGGCTACTGTCACACGGGACGGATGTCTGTGTCGTACAGCAGAGTTTTGGGAAGTGATTCAACTCGTCTTCACATGAAATACAACAGCTTTGAGTCCACTGCTCTGGTGTTTGTTTTATTGATAAGAAAAGAAAAAAAAACAAAGATAAGACTGAAGTCTTTCCAGTCCTGAAGTGTCGCTCTGTTTTCCTGTGTCTTGGGGACATTATTACTTTTAATGTTTCTAAGCTTTCTCTCTCACTGTTGCTGTTGTGGTAAAGTGATTCTTGTTGTGATACATACTCTACATTTTTTTCTGTCTGTCTTTCCTTTTGTCTGATCAGAGATTAGCAGTCTGTTCTGCTGGCAGCCCGTTGACATGGCTTTTTCGCTGCTGTTGAAATATTTTAACCACAGACATGCTGACAGGTTGATTGTACACTCCTTTTAATTGATCGGAATCTCAAAAGATTATTCAAAATTTGGTCAACTTTAAATTTGGTAACAACAAAGTCCAAGAAACCACCATTTATACTGTGTCATAGGGATCAGTTCACTGACTCTCAAGTATAGCACTTGCACCCTTTTGACAGGCTTGATTAAAAGAAGTTTGATGTTATTGCAACTCATTCGCCATCTGTCATGCATCAATTACAGTCAAAACTATATTGATAGATTTGTATCCTAGTAAAAATCACCTTGTACAAAGGGGTCAATTTACACACTGGTTTGATTCGAGAGTCCATGTTTAAATCTCCAAACCACTGTTCCTTTTTTCTTCATGTGACTCCGCCCACTGCTGAACTCCTTCACATATGAACTCTCTCAGTTAGCAACCAGTCAAACTAGGTTTTATTGTTGTGTTGAACTTAAGCCGACTTCAGCTCTGGCCTTTTGAACTCTGACCCCCTTCAAGAGTTTCAGTTTTTTCCCTCACAAAAGTTCATTCATTTAGATCGAAGCCTCAACACGGCAACGTTTGATGTTGCCCCAAAAGTGTGACATTCATCATGTCTTAGGAGTGCATCTTTATCAGTGTGTATTATTTGTAATTTGGCTCCTCTGTACATTTTGTGCAGTGTTTGTGAATCCTCGGTTGGTGAAAAGATAGAAGCTCAATAATCCTGCAGGTCCACCCCCCACCCCCCACCCCCACCCCCACGCAGACAAGTTCTCGTGAAAGTTGGGAAGTTTCTGTCACATAATATTTGTCGCAGCAGCTGGCTCGCTGCACATTATACCGTCTCTGCACATCTGCTGGTCGTATGTTAGAAATGTCTGTGTGAACACCAATGGATCCGATCTTAGTGTTTCTGTTGAGTCTCGATTACCCAAGTGGGAACCCAACATCAGTTCCCCACTAAATTCTATTTTTCGTTGATGTTGGCTTTGCATCATTTCAGAAAATTAAGACACGTATCCTGATGTCTGCAGGTTTCTGTTGACATTTCTTTAGGTTTAAAAATAGGGAGAGTTTTGGTAGATTAATGGGCACCTTGAACTGTTGCTGTTTAACCGCCTTTTTCACTGGCAAACAAGAAGGCATGGTTGGTATGTGTTGCGTGTTTTCCTCACACTGTGGAGTCTAAATCTGGAGTCTAAATGAACCAAAACGTCCCAGCTTTTGTCACTGTAGCTGCCTCTCCTTGGTGCCATGTCATCCGAGAGCCCATCCTTGGGTGTCTGGGAATTGCAGGGCCTTTTTTTCCCCCAAGTGTCTGAGCACTGACATTCCTGGAAAGCCAGAAGGAATATTGAGATTCACAGTGAATGTGAGCCATGCAGTCCCAGAGCAGGTGCTGCCGCCGCGTCTCTGTAAATCATGGCTACTATCCCACTGCCAAATGTTCCCATCTATTTAGTGTCAGAGGCCACAAAATGCCCCTGGTATTTGGAGCCTAAATGAATGTGGACAAGTGGGAAAGATTTAAAACAGAAAGATCTGAGTTCATATATGGTCATCTGTTTTTTTCTTTCTGTTTAGATTAACCAGGTGGTGGCAGTAAACATGAAATAGGTGTTTGAACTTTGAGCAGAGATAAAGACACACATCAGCTCACCACGTTTTTTACTATGGTCATTGTCAGAGAGCAGTTGTCAAAAACACGAGAGTCATTAACAGTCACTTATCGAGGTGTGGAGTCGATAAAAACCAGCGATGAAAGCAGGATGTTGGGCTTCGTTTATCTGGACCACAAAAGTGAGATAACGTCAGAACCTGGCGCATGAACACGAGCACCCATAAAGAAGTCAAACATTGAACCGGGCTTTTCAACTACTGGATTGTTACTTGTGTCCTGTTGATTGAGTGACGGTTGAGGAACAATGAATACATCATTTAATCATTGAAAAGACAATGTGAGAATTCACTTAAGGCCTGATTTCATTTAAGGGTTGCAGGAGCCGATCCCTGCTAACATTAGGAACTCTGGACCAATCGCAGACCCGAAAAGCAGCAACAATCAGCATTTTACACTGTTGCTTCCACCATCGGTCGGATATTTGAGTCAGGTCTTCCCCCACCCAGCTGCGAGCAGGCTGATAAGAGGGTGAAGTGATGCACGATTTCTCACCGTTTGGTCATTGTTGTTTGACACAGTTTCAGACGGAAGAGGCGAGTTATATGACACTGTCTCATGTGCTCAGCCCTCTCGCTGTGATGCCACTCCTCTTCTGCAGGCAGCGCTTTCATAGTGGGCGAGTCCTCCAGTCCTGTCCAGACTCCCCACGGCTCGGATTCAGTGTGTTTCATTTCAAGCCACGGATACTGAAAGTTTCACTGTTGGGATTCTTCATTGTTGGGATTTTTTCTTTTTTTTTTTCATTTTTCCACAAAGAAGGTAGTGTTTCTTTACAGATTGTCCAATTGCTAAACTTACTTTTTCAGTGTTTTAAGGATTTTTTTCCAAGTTAAAAATCCTGTCCTCTGTGGGTCCATACTTTTGGATAGTTGCTACAATAATTTTTGCTGTTTATCTTCAAGACCTACCTGTTTGATAGTCTGTATTTCTTACTGTTCGATTAAGCTCCTTCACTTATTTCTGCTGTATTATAAAGAAGACTTCCTGGGCCTTTTCGAGGAAAATGCGTTGTACTGAAATATGGGCGCATAAGATAAAATCACGAAAAGGAAAAATTGGTTCACATTTCTTCCCTCAGGCCCCAGGAGGTTTTCAACTTGTGTTTTTTATTGCCAGTTTTTGAGAAGTGCATGAAAATGTAAAGTTTCTGTTGAACTGAGCTGAAGCAGATGTGCACAAATGAAAGCTGTCAGAGACAGTGCGGTTTAACGCGGTTGTTTTGATTGGGACATACAGAGTAACTTCAGAGCATCAAGTGTCTTGAATAGTTTTGGTGTCCTCCCATTGAAACACACCTGCAGTCAGGCATGCAGGAGTGATGGGGGCGGGTTTTTCAGGGGATTTTTGGTGGCTTTCTCAAACTGACCAGACAGAAACTCGAAATATTTCTGATTAGGAAACAACCATCTGAGTTTTGGACTGTTGCTCCTGCAGGATTTGCTTGTTTGAGGTTGCCACCTTTAGGCACTCGGTTCAGGCACTCGCCCTTTCATAAACAGTAAACAAACCACTCATTGATCAATCAATAACAAACATTAAGCTTTAATCGTTAGCTTTTAACAATATCCCCCATTTACACTATTAATATCTTGACTGCTTGTGTGATCCTCGGGCAACAAGAGCAGCCTATAGTTTTACGGTGCGTATATAATGTGACCGGCATGCAGCCGTGAGGCCATGGAGTTTATGTCGCAGTGACTGTAGCTACATTTAGGGGTTTTTTTTAGCTTGTTCTGTGCGAGCACTGAAGGATGTTGTTGTTTTAGCGTGCTGTGCATCAGCTGTTTCCCCTTAATGCTGCTAACACAGCAGGCGGGTTATCTGTGATTAGGAGGTGTGAAGATCCCAGTTAAAGTCATATGAGCTTCATGCAGGATGTGTGACCAGTTCATGTCGTGTCCAGGACGATGCGTTTCCCAAATACCTGCACGGCCCCTTCACAGCTGTTGTAGGACCGGTGTCGTTCTCAGAGAAGCTCTTTTTAAAGTTGCAGCAAATGACTTGAAACTTTTTGTCTTTGACCGAGTGTACGTCCCCCACAAAGCGCTGGAATGCAACCGTCACCGCACTCCTGTGTTCAGTTGGTTAATATTTAAACCGTGAGCCTCACCATTTAATTTTTTTTTTTTTTTTTACACAAACTCGATATGTAACTCACCTTTTACGAGCCAGTTATCAGAAGGAGTGAGATTGTGACCGGTGCGTCATCGTCGACGTAACAAACAGGCGACCGGAGGAAACACCCAAGACTTGGCAACATGTGTTTGTAGTCATGCTGTGAGAGACGATGACTACACCTGTGTCTGAGGACAAGCCGCCAAGTCACAGTTGAATCACTGAGGCAAAAAGTCACAGGATTAGCCGAGCGACAGGGTTTGCAAAGCTTCTGTTATTGCTGGTGATTCGTTGCTTTTCTTTGTATGTTTTTCAGGAGTTACGTCAACTTTCCCTTGTGAGTTTTAACACTTTACTTTCACAGTTTGTTGGAGTTATTTTTCTAGTTTCTAAGAGGCTCTACAAGCAGTTTTTAATTTGTTCTTCAGGTCTGATAAATGCAATCAATACTCAATAAATGAGAGAACGTTCAGCTGAATCTGTTGACCCCTCAGTGTAAACACGATGGACCTAAATTTTTTGGGGGGTAAACCAGTTTTACATAGGATAGAAAAAGTTTGAAAGACGGAGTAAGCTCCTAAATCTAAACTCGTCTTTTACAGGACATGGTGTGACGTTATCGGCCGGCTCCACTGAACAGCAGCAGCAGAAAGTCGATTTGCCGACATGGAAGGCAACGGAGAGATCAGCGACACGGACAGCGGCATCATCCTTCATTCAGGTAAGTCACCTTTTTCACACTTTGCGCTGTTAATCATCCACAGTTTCTCCAATGAAGTAGCGATGACAGCATGACTTTCAGCATGAGTTTCAGGCAAAAAACTAAAGCGTCTAATATCAACCAGCACTAAGGAACGGATAATAAACATCAGTTGTTCTTATTTGGATTGTTTTTACCCCTAAGACAAAAATGTTGCATACAAAATATTTTACAAAGAGGAATCATGTAAGTGTACGGAGTTGAATGTGCCCTATTGGCTTCTCTTCACAAGTTAGACATTCGATGGTAATCTGTGTAGTTCAGTCAACGTGTTATTTTCATGGCTGCCAGTCACTCTCTGAGGTCATAAAAAGAGTTTGCCGTGGTTGCCAGTACTGTTCCTTCCCTCCCTGTAGTGTTTGCAGATTTGTTCTGCCCTTACGGACATTCCTGGCTCCTTAATTGAGCCACGTGATGCGCCTGGGCTATACAATGAGAAAGTGTCAGCCTGCAGAGAATGGAGGGATTGTGACTGTAGGAAGTGGGATTCTTGTCCCATTGTCGTGCTGTCACACTTCTTTGCTATTGCCTCAGATGTTCGTCAGCACCTGCAGGGACCCTGTTAATAATCTCTGAAGGTATGCGGCGCTCAGAGCGCTCTGCCTGAAGCCACTCCCACAGCTCTGAGACTAATCTTAATGTCATTAGTCACCAAGGCGACAGACAGCAGCAGTCAAACGCTACCATTTGTTTACAGATACGAAGATCCTGATTCTGATTTTGGAGTTTCGGCTTCGCTCAAGTAAAACGTCAGAAAGCACAAAAGGACTTTTGTCGTGCAGAGGCCTCCAGAGTTGTTCTCCTGCTGCAAAACAAAGTCTAATCTAATTTGAATTTGGCTCGAACCTTCAACTTGTTGTCAAGCCAGATTGTGCACAAGCAGCAGGGGACTAAAGTGTTTAAAAAGTGCTGATAATAAATAAAGATTAAATAAGATCATCATTTTGTACTTTGTAGGTTTTCAGCATGAATTTAAAAATGATCAGATGACGTTTCTGTGCGCGACATGAAATTGTTGTTCAGCTCTTGTTCCTGTTTTTGGAAACACATAATGAGTTGTGCTGTTGTGTCGGATGAGTTGTAAGATTCAATCATTTTCCACTCTAATTATGCATATTTGTGCGCTGATTGGCCTCAACAAATATAAAGCAGTGCAGTGCTGCAGCACCAAAAATAACCGGCACACTGAAACAACGCCTCACTGTCACGTTGTCAACAGACTGCGAACACGTCAGGCTGCACAAAGGCAGGATTTGTTGAAGGACTCTTGTTTTGACTTGGACACTTATTAAGGTGCAGCCAGTGAGCTGGCAGCTCTGCATACATGTGTTTTTGTTTTTATAGGATAGGTTTTGTAGAAAAAGTGAAGAATCACAAAAGGTGTTTCTCACTTACCGGTATATTTCGCATAATTTGTTATTATGCTACTCAATTTTCACAAGTGTTGAGAAGATGTGTACAAATCACAATCCAGTGATTCGTAATTTGTAAAATAACGTCATGTCAAATGACAGACCGTGGAGACTTCCAGTTATCAAGCGGTTCAGCGAGTCTGCAAACACATTTTTTGGGTTGAAAAGTCCATCAAAACATCTACTTTTGCAGGCAGGTTGCTTCTGAAGTCAGAAACTGTACTCAGAGGTGCATTATTTCTCTTTGAGGTTCCTGTTGCTCTGATACGTTTCACTGAAATGTGTCCTGTCCTTTTCCTGTTAGTTTTGCTTTGATAACACTTCCTCATAGACTTTCATGTTGACTTCACGGAATCCACAGATGAGTCACTTATAGTACTCTGAATTTGTGTTCTTCTTCTTCTCGGCCGCCCATCACAGGCTCTGACAGCCCAACCGCACATACGAAGGATGTGACCACGCACACACGAGCCATGAAACTCAAACACCAGGAGCTTCAGGACAAGCTGGATCGCTGCTTACTGGAACTGAAGAAGCTCTGCATCCGAGAAGCTGTAAGCAATGAAAACCTGCACCCTGGGATGTCTCACTAAAGACTTCCAAACGTATTACAGAGCAGATCAGTCACAAGATTACAAGGTTGTTGCAGACTTTGTTGAATTTGATGCAGTGAAGCGCTGTACTGTTGTCTGCATCTTTTTCTCTTTTTTTTTAAGAACAAGAAACAGCAAAAAAAACAATGCGCGTCTTGATGTGAAAACAGCGAACAGGCCTCCTCACTGCAAGGGAATGCCAGCTGATATGACAGACACAATGAGGATTACTGATAATCATGTCCGGCACTGTTTACCAAGACCAAAAGAAAGCAATTGGTGCATTTTGCGATTTGTCTCCCTCAACAAATCTTTAAAATCTATTATGAATTCCCTTGAGAGGAAAAAATAATCTGGTGGGGTTTTTTTTTTAGCTGCGCCCTTTTCAGTTGTTTTCATTTTGGTCTCAGTCTGAATCCAGACCTGTTGCCAGGCCCTCATACGTCCAGGTTTTTTTTATTGCCACTCTGAGGAGTAACGCGTATAAAACTGCCACCTGAAGTGATTTCCACACTGGACACATTCTGGCATGTGGGCGTGTTGCTGCCATGCGTCAGAGCTCCGGGGTAAAAATCCCAGGACTGATCATTCTTTCCTGTTGACACTGGGGATGGGCGCTCCTGTCGGGACACGCTCAGGTGAACTAATACGAGTCATGATACCTCTCCCCCCTCTCTCAGTGACAAAAGAACAGCCAACTTCATTGGCTGCACTTTACTGCTTTTCATGTGTCTGTGAATGCGGCTGGTTCTGAGTGACTCAAAGTGACAATGCTCTTTGACTCGTTCTTTAATTAAACGGATAACAGTGCGTCGTCACGCACGGGTTTCAGTGTGGTCACAGATACTCGATCCAGCGAGAAAGAGAAACCCCAAAGAATGTGTGGTGAAAGACAATCTGTGTGCAATAGCAGAATTATGCAACCAATTCCCAGTACTTCTGTGTCTGAACTTGTAGCAGCGCCGTAAAAGATGCTTCAACATCAAATCAAAACTAAGGCTATTGGATAAAGTTTCAAAGGTTTTTTTTGTAGTATATTGCCGAGTCTTTATCAGGCCACAAGTTGGCATACTTTGAGTCAATCATGTGTTCTGTTGGATTTTAACAGACTTTATTTGTGTTGTTCAGGAGCTGACTGGGCGTTTGTCAGAAGATTACCCTCTACTGGCGGGAGAGAAGCCTCCACAGATTCGCAGGCGCGTTGGAGCTGCTTTTAAACTGGAGGAGCAAAACATACCTCGAGGAGGAGAGGTACGAATAATCTCAAACTCTTTTTGAGTCAGTTCGATTTCGAGGAAGCCGACTTTCTCTTTACGAAACCAAACACGCACCACGTGAAGGTTTCTTCAGAAGAATGAGTGTGACCTGAAAGCTTTTCTGTCACAGGGTTTTCACTCCAGACTGATGACAGCGAAAGCCTGAAACTTCCTCAAACAGTTTCTACAGCTTTTAGCCTGCTTGTTTTCTCAAACTCACCCTCACGCGAATGCTATTTGGCTTGCAAGGATGTAAGCTTGCTTTACAACAGCATGGTTGCCATCTACTGGACAGTTCTGGGTCTCAGTTGTTTGACATGTCCCCCAGTGGACAGTTTGGGAATAACCATTCCTTGTTTTTTAATCGAACTCTTTGTACGACACCCCGGATTTACATTTTAAAATCACAGGATGCATATTCCTTAATGGTTCACACTGTTTTGTGTTACTTTCTTACAGGACTCAGAACTCAATTTAGTCGACGCTGAGCTGGCGCTTCAGATGAAGATCTACGAAGCTGCGCGCAAGCTCTGCGAAGAGCCGCACATGAGCAAAGCTGTCAAGAAGAGCCGGATACAGCAGCGCAAACGGGAGGAGAAGAAACTCAAGCAGCTACAAGAGATGGCCTTCCAGCTACGACTGGAGCACGGTCGCTCATCACCACTCCCGGCTTTAAACATTGCACAACATGGTGAGAAACGCTGCTCCGGTGTCCTAAGAGATAAACTGACGTCAAATAATTGATTCATTAATTATCGGGGCCGAGCTTGTTGCTTCATTTTCCTTTTGTTTCTTTTTTTTTCCCTCCAGATCTTGGCACATCTGACGACAGCTCTCTATCTGATTCTGTCGTGCAAGACGAAGGTACGACTGAACTTGTCTCAGTTTGCACGAGGGGAATTTCTGCTGGTATTTGCAGTCCACTGTCAGCGAGAGTCTAGGATTAACTTCAACGAGAATAAAACTGCTCATCACTAATTACCTATAAAACGTGAGAACGTCGGTCTTGTACTCTTAAGCAGAAATACTGCAGTTTCCCTTATCCTCCTAATAAGAGTTTCAAGAAGGGGGTCAGTACATAGTAGATGGAATCGCGTATTGACATTAGAAATGTTTGCTCTTTTCTCAGAGGTCACGAGCCAGTCCTCCCAGCCGTCCTCAGGACTCCCCTACCCAGCGGACACAGACCCCGTCCAGCCTCCCTTCTTCGCGCCCTCACATTCCTGCGTGGACGGCTCCTTCTCGTCTCCGTCTGCGTCGCCACAGACGCTGCCGCTCACCCCGAGCCAGTCCCCCCATCCGAGCCTGGACTTCAAGTTGAGCCTGAACTCGAGCCCCGCGTACGACCCCCCGCCCATCCAGCACTCCCCGTGGTCCGAGTCCAGTCTCGACCAGCCGTACCGGAAGAGCAGGAAGTCGCGCTCCTCCAGCAAGACGAGGTAAAGGGCAGACGATCCAGCATGAGTCACTCGCTGTTTGTCAAGTTTGTGGTTGTGGGAAAGCAAACATTGGACTTAGATCGTGACAAAAGGTGCAGTCTCCACCAAAACATCACCCACCCAGCCAGAATGCTTTCTCTCTGTGTTGTTGAGGTGAACCTGTAGGACATTACTGTCCAGTTCGGTTGAAATGTACACTCAACTCAGTCTGTCACATCCACTCCTCCTCTTTGTCACTAAATACTGGCTTCACTTACCAAGTAGGTGTCTGTGATGTTTGTAGCGATGAGCAACACTGCCATCTGCTTTTGTAGTGGAGTTCTCGCAGCCGGCTGTTTGTGCCAGCACAGGACTGTAAATCTGACATTCATAATGAGACGCTGACACCGAGGAGTAATTCAGGATTTACTGCACGGTCGACTCCCAATTCCAAAGACTCCTGCCTGCGGTCATAAATATTTCATTTTGTCAACATAAAAAAAGCTCATCCTGCGCGCATTTACAAAGTCACCAATGAAGTCAGCCAACCTGTCAAGATAAGGAGTTTTATAGTCACTTGTGCAGTTGCATTGCAACTTCTACAGTAGATTTATTTACAGTCTGATCTTTAGTGAAACCAGTTGGGGTTTTTTGGGGGGGGTTTTTCAAACAAATTCTAGTTTAACTCAGCTTTCGCCACGGCTGCCTGAGAGATAAAATAAAAGTGATCAATCATAGTAAATATTGAATATTTTTCAACGTGCTTCATATTTGTGTGTTTTCAGCAGTCCGGCCAAAACTGAGCTGTTGCCTCCGCTGGAGGTTTGTTTGGCCCAAGCTGCTCTGCCGGTGCAACTTTCTCATCTGAAGCTGAGTCGCACTCAGTCCAGCAGCACGCCCTCCACGCCAGAGATGCGTGTGCACAGACAGCTCTCCCTCAGGTAGACACACACACGCACGCACGCACACGCACAGTCAGTTATTTAAACATGCATGTGAACGTATTCAGCAGTTCATTCATATTTGCAGCTCAGTCTGGCTCTGTGTTTACTTTATGTGCGCGTTGTTGTTTGCACAGGCTGTCCGGTCCCGAGTCTCCTTTCGATAAGGATCGCGGCCGCACCAGAGGTCCCAGGAGGCGACTCACTGATTACGCAATAACGTTCCCAGAAACTCCGGCTCCCACGGCTAACTATGGCAACCCGGCGAATTCGGAGGACAGCAACTCCGAACACTCGTTCTCGTCGTACAACAGCTCCCCCTGTCAGGAGCTGCCGTGCGACTCGCCCAGACAGTATCGCACTGCATTCCCAGTCTCCAGCCCAGTCGGCAGCTTTGGACCTCAGGCCTACTCTCCGACCAGCTTTTACCATAATTCCAGGCACCTTTCCAGCCCTGGAATGCAGAAGGCTTATTACAACGAGGACATGGTCTACCCCCCTGACATGGACATGGGCCGAAACTACTTACCACAGCAGGCTCCCTGCTCCGCCAATAGATATGAGTATTGGTACAAAGAAAGTGCTGTCGCCCACCAGCGAGCGCCCAGGCCCTTGCCTCCCGATGTCAGACTCACACCTCCTCCTAAATGGGACCATCCGCAGTACCGCTCTGGTGGTCTCCCCCGACAAGTTGTGAACGAACAGCTGAAGTCGTGGCACCGGCGCAGCCAGCTCAAAGCCCCCCGGTCTCGTTCTCTGGACAGACAGGGAGCGGTCAGGATGAAAAACGTGGCGATCCGGGAGGCCCCCTGCTATCAGCAACAGAAGTTCCACGACCAGGTAAACCAAAGGTTCTGTGAAGCTTTCATCACTTCACATGAACATCATTCTCTGTGTAGCTGATCGATACTGACACAGGTGATGATACAACAGCCGTTGTTCCTGGGTTTTAGGGACCTGAATTGTACTTATTGATCATTATCGTTGCTATTGTTAAAAAAAAGAATTGATTGTCGACTCAGTGAAAAGATAAACGGTACTTTGGGAGCTGCAGGAAGATTTTCATTTTGTTGTTCACGTGCTCACATGTTGGGTTTTTTTGTCTCTGGTTATCTGACAGGTGATTCAGAGAGGAGCTCGTCAGAGAGCTGCAGACGACTCCGAGACACGCTGGGTCATCGAAGATGGCTCTCACTTTGCAAGTCAAGTGTGACGACAAAGACGTTTGAATACCAAATTTGCCATGCAGCAACTTTCAACCAAAAAACCTGCGCGGTGAGAATTGAGTGTTTTCTTTCACTGTTTCGGCACATAAAGAAAAGTGTTTGACTTGTATGAACCATTACAAGGAGTAAAACACTGCGGCGCAACAACAACTGAAGCCTCAGTCCTTCTCTCAGTAAAGATGACTGACGTTTGACTGTAAAGTAAGGCTGCATTTTTAACAAATCTCTGTATTTTTTATGAGCTTTCACAAATTAAACATTACATGAAATTCTTGTGAAACATTAAAAAAGCAGGAAGTCAAACACATATTTGCTGCCGGTTTGTCAAAACACACAGAATATAATCCTCAGCACAGGGTTTTGTGTCTTTACATACTTGAGTGTTTTATTGTGATAAACACAGTGATGTATATTTTGTAGAGACACAAACAAACGAAAAGCCACTAAATTGTCTGTTGTTGTTTTTTTAAATGTGAATCTTTTCTTTTGTGATGTTGGAACAAATGAAATTTTGTGTTCAGGTACTTTGTTACTCCAGATGTTGGCGTCTGCAGCTTGAAAACAAACTGCCACTTCATGCACATCTGCATGAGGATTTATCAGAGATTAAACTTTTTGCAGTTTTGCAGTTGGAAAATGAAACATTTCTTTTTAGCCTTGCTGTATGAAGGAAATGAATTTACTGTATGATGATATAAGTCAGCAAGGCGTCCTTATAGGTACTACTAATATAAACTTGATAGAGTCGTTGTGGTTATGATTTGTTCACGTTCATGTCCTGTTGTCATGAACTTTCGGGGGTAAACTTTTTATGTGTTTGTCACTCTGATGCGTCTGTGGCTGTGCCAGTGAAACTTGAATCACTAACTGACATATTCAGCTCAGTTTAACCAGATATTAACAGATGCCGGGCTCACACCTCCCAGTTTTCACAGTCGCAGACTAACGGCTGACAGTCTATATGAGTCGCAGTAGTGTCGCGGCGCGCTCCCGTCACCTCGATCGTTAAGTTTGAGGTCTGAGACCGCGTTCCGTACCAGTCTTTCCCCCGAGTCTTCAGGCTTATCGTCTTTTCAGAGTCTTTTTCTCGGTCTTTTCAGAGTCTTCTGGTGTGAGCCCAGCATTACTTATCCAGAGAGTAGCACTTGATGCCTGGCAGCTATGAGCAAAGTGAAATGTAAACTTTTTCTCAGCTTTAACTGTGTTTTCATCTTCGTCGGCGCGCAATGACGCGACAACAGAAGCCCACCTCTGTTCAGCAAACTTGTAATCCTCCGAGAGTCAACCACTACCAACTCAGTTACATGTACACACTGTCTGGTTACTCACAGGGATGCGTTTTGTGTTTATTTATTGTAATTTGCACCATTGGACCCATGGAACGTCGGACTTGAGATAAAAGCTGACATGGACCAGAGTTTGCAAAACAAATCCAGTGTTTAGTTTTATACACACAAAAAACAGACCACAATCATGTTACCCATTGTGCCTCTTTTGTTACTGTCTTTTTTTAAAAGAATAATATTTATCATTTACAGTAGTTCGTGTAAATGTAAAGGGTTATTTTGCTGTTTTCTTCTTTAAAATTCTGTGAAGATGTTTTTTCCTGTGGAAGCAAATAAAGAACATTGTTTTAAAGTTTTTTTTGTTTTTTGTGACCTCTGCTCTCAGTCCAGTTATATTTTTCTTCGGCTATTTTAAACCTGATATGAATGTCCCTCAGTATTACTGACTTCCTCCACTATTTATGATGTGAAGGCCGTACTTGTCATTCTTCCAAAAGTTTAATTGGAACTGCATTTCTAGAGAACTCTGTCCTGGTCGTGTTTGTTCATTAAACATTATCTAACACACTCCACGATGACAAGAACATCAAACAATTAGGTCAGTTGATATTCATGAGGCACCGAGAGGATTTGTTGTGTTTACATGAATGAAACAATCAGTGCAAAACAGGTTTTTCTCCAGGGTGGCCTGAGAAGGTGATGGATCAACTGAATGAGACTCAAAGTGGAACCACTGCTTCCTGGTTGCCTCCAGCTGGAGGTACATCGGACAAAACCAAGTGGAGGTTGCCCTTCAGTAGATGTGCTGGAGAGTTTTCTAGCCAGGACTGGGAACAACGTGGGGTCGCATCAGAAGAGTGAGCAATATCAAAGAGATGTTGAGACTTCTCTTCCACTGCAAGGACTCAGGGCAAGAACAGTGAACACAGAGAGGAGAACAGACGGACGAAAGGCGCTCTCGGTTTGCGATGAACTGATGACCAGCAGGTCTGTTGGAGCAGTGGTCCGCACGCTCGCTTCACAGCACAAAGGTCCTGTGTTGAAGCATGAGGACTCTTTCTGTGTGGCGTTTAAATGCTCTACGCATGTCTGTGTTTCATCTGGATGCCTCTGTCAGCACAACCTACTCTAAAGTGTATGAGAATGACATCAAGGAGACTGAATGAAAAACGGCATAAGGATGTATTAAGCCCTCAACGCATACACATTGTATAAATAACAGTAAAAAGGCATTAATATTAACATTATAGTCAGTGCAGGAATCAACGAGTACCTTTCGATGTAAATATTTGATCCATAAAAATGAACTGAATACAAACAAAGGACATTTTCTTGTTGTTTCCATCGTGTTTTTCTGACGCCTTTATTTTGAAAAAACACCGAGTTTTTTCACAAGCGGAAGCGCGCCGAGCTTCCGGGCAGAGTTGTGTTTGGCACATTGATAAATAATTCACCTTCCTGGTTTTGAACGCCACCTCGACAGGTAACTTTTGTCCGCTTCGTGGAGCAGCCCGGGCAGATGTTAGCGCAGCAGGCCGCCTCGCTCCCGCCGCGGCTCGTCGTCGAGACTCTGGTGTCGCCGCCGACAAGTTAGGAGATCAACGGTCTGCTGCTCAGCCGCGGCTCGGCGGCGCAGCTACTAGCTACAAGGTAACGCTAGCAACCAGGTTTATCCGAGCCAGCCGGAGCAGCAGCGGGATCAGCCAGCCGGACCACCGATCGATACATCTGGATTCACGTCGGCTGCGTGTGAAGTGTTCCGGGGCTCGGCGCCGCGCTCGGATCGAGGTGAAGACGTTGTGTTTTTGTCGCGCTTGTTTACCTTTTGTACTCCGTGTTCCGTCCGACGCTCAGCTAACCACCATCAACATCCGTCTGTCAGCCTGAAAACTGCAACTTGTTTACGGGCTTTATCCGTGCTGTCAGCTTCGGCTCTGCACCAGCTCTCGTTGTTCTGCCGACAAGCTTCGCTGTCGATGTGCCGCGAGCGTCGGCCGATCGTGTTTTTTTTTTTTTTTGCCCGCTGACACACATCTGTGCAAGTTTGCTGCGCTCCTTTTGTTCTCTTGTTGTCACTGTTTGATCCACGAAACAGATCTCAGAGGATTAATCTCCAGCCATTTTACAGCGACCGGCAGATGAACGTATAGCGACAGCTCCGAACAACCCCATCCGGATTTATCGTCCTCATGTTGTGTTAACCTGCCATGTTTATTCCCGTTACTCGGAGCGGAGCCCATTGTTTGGTTGGCAAGACTAGTCATAAATACTAGTTTATTCTAGGGTGAGTTTTCTGAATGGGATTCTCCTATTCAGTTCGTTTCTTCTTCGTGCTTCTTGCCTGCTTCTAACAGCTCCTGATTTTTTTTTCTCAAAAATTCCTAATTTTGCATTTTTATTGCAAAAAATGTTTATATATCCTTTGTCTGAAGACGTGTTGTCGTTGGATAACACTGAGCCACGGAGACCAGACCTGCAGCTCTAACCTAAATGTCTAAGTAACATGCTAACTTCAAATGTTCATTCATAGATTTTCAGCAGTGTACAGCATTCAATTATTTACATGCGTCTGACATGCAAATAGTCTTCTTGTTGTTTTGGTGAATTTCTGATGCTGACGGATGACAAAATTCAAATAATCGGCCCCGCATGGAGGCAGACATAGTTTACAGTCTTTGACATCGCCCTCCGTTAAAGCTGGACTTTCAATTCAGATCCTTTTGTATATTTGCAGACAGCCACTTTTCTTCTGGTCCTTCTGAAGAACTCAGGAAACACCTGCCTGCTGGCAAAGCAGCTGAGCGTTCAATTCAAAGCGAACTGAGATCACGTGCTGATAAAATCCACTCTCTGTTTCTTATTGAACTGAGAATCTGCTGAACAGGTGTAAGCGCAATACTGTGCTTCAAAAACAAACGGCAGTTAGTGAAATAAAGGAACAAAATGGTCAAATATCAGTTTTGGGAGGGATGTTGTTGTTATGTATGAATCCCTCAATTACCGCACCGTAACCTTGTTTATTGGAGCCAGTTGTGTCAGTGAAGCGCCATCAGGGTCAGAGCTGCAAAACGAATTCACAGAATGTTAAATGTTGATTTAAATGTTTACAGAAGTGTCATGGACATATGTGTGCCACTTTGTGGATGGAAAAAAGCAGTCATTTCTGAGTTTCACAGACTGTCGAAAGGAAACGTCAGTCAGGCCAATCTTAAAGGCTCACCGAAGGTTTTTAATTACTTATGAGCGATCCAGTTTCAGGACCAGGTGTTTGGTGACATCCCCGGTCTGTAGCAGCTATTGTACCGAGGCAACACATGACTGGAGGCATTTACCAGCTTTTAAATGAGATCTCCCGCTCTGTCAACGGTCATTACAGATGTTTTATTTCTGTATATCGATTGGGGGGGGGGCAGTTTTAACGCAAAATTTTTAGCTGTCTGCCTAAATTCTTAAAATCATGAACTTCAGTTGAGATCAAAGGAAAAACTGCAGTCCAAAAGCAACAGCAAATGCAGCAGCAACAACTGTTGTTCTTGTGGTTCCTCAGGTGACATTCGAAGTGTAGCACCTGCAGCAGCATACAGAGACTGTGAGTGGGACATCAGGCAGTCTCCCTATGTCAGGCCGAAACGGGTCTGCCAGTGATGCAGACTGCCGGATCTCTGAGGACTGCCACGTCCCAGATGTGGAGCTGATGGAGCTGGGGCCGCTGCTGGAGGAGGGAGGGGCGCGGCAGGCCGCATCCAAAGGCGGCCACCCGGAGGTAAGACCTGCCCGGGACGAGGGTGCCCGACGAAAAAAAAACGCCGTCCGACCTCTGTGAATTCACGCCTCTGTCGCTCTGTAGGGAGCCGCCATGCTCGCCGACGAGGAAGATGACGATGATGAGGTGGGGGAGGTTCTGACTTTACCTCTTCAGGCTCATCACGCCATGGAGAAGATGGAGGAGTTTGTACACAAGGTAATAAATGTTTCAGGAACACCGGTTTTACGTTTGATCTTTTGTAATATGCTGCTGTGAAGGAGAGATGAAGTACTTCTGTTACAAAACAGTAAATGTTTGTCCGTGGTGCTATAACCTTTTTGAATGGAGTGACTTGTAGTGACATTTAAAGCTGGGCTCAGACCAGAAGACTCTGAAAAGACAGAGAAAAGACTCTGAAAAAACTATCAGCTCACATCTAAAGACTAGTGTTAAGACTTTTTAGTCGCAGACTGGCATACGACTAAAGGTTTTATAAAGACTGAATCTTGTAGGGTCACTTATCCAGAGAAAAAGGGAGAACATCTTAAAAACAACAAAACATGACAATATAAAAAAGGGACCTGATTGTTTTCCATTAAAAAGTAACAGTCTTTTGATTCAAAAAGGAACCAACACTGGGTTTTTTTGCATATGGAGGAAGAAAAGTGGAAATACAAACACAAAACCCAAACCTTTTGACGTCGTCGGAAAAATAAGAATAGACGAGAAAAAAAGTAAACAAAGTCGGTGGTTTCACAGCATCAGTTGTGCCCTCGTTGCTCCACCGTGGAAAAAAAACCCCATTAGTACTCCAAGAACAATAAAAAAAATATTGACTAGCTTAGGTTGTGTTGATGCTTCATATTGCATGTAGCCAAGACTACGATGAGATTTTTTTAGATTTTTTTTCCCATCATGCTTAGTAGACGCTTGTCAACAATGGAGGAGATGCAGCTGTTGGCTACAGCGGCACTTGTCAGTACAGTGTTTTGTCACGAAAAAATAACAACAAAAAGAAGAGAACGCGGTCATGGTATGACGACATGACGAGCAGTTGATATCGAACAAGCATGGCTGCTCTGCCCAGAGCTCCACCAGTAGCGCCCCCTTTTGGACAGTCCCTTTCGGCTTGTTTGCAGTTCGCTCCCCTCCGTCCGTCGACGTGTTTGTTATTGACTGTCTGACTTCCTAGTCCAGCCTTGTTTCAGTGCTCATTGGTTGTTGGTTGTGTGACGTCACTGCGACTTGCGATAATATCAAACACGTTTGATTTTATCGCAAGCCCAAAGACTCGGGAAAGACCGGTACGGAACGCGGTCGCAGACTGCAGATTACCACCTCAAACTTAACGATGGAGATGACGGGAGCGCGCCGCGACTCATGAAGACCGTCAGCCGTTAGTCTGCGACTGTGAAAATCGATAAGTGGGAGCTCGGCATAAGATCAAAAGAGAAGCGATAATACAACAGACACACAGTAAACGGTAAACAACACTTGTTTTTGTTTAAAAGTGTGTCGAAAACATGAAGATTGGTGGTTGTTTGTATTTCTCGACCAAAGCGTCAACATGATGGAAGCCAAAACATCCGAGTTTTTATAGTGGTGCCAGGACTTTTCCTCGGGCGTAAAAAGTTAAAAGAAAAGGGAAAGTAGAAAGAAGACAAGCAACATGAGCAGAGTTTTCTGCTCATTTCAGCTGCACATTCTCCTCTCATCAGTCTTAAAAGTGACATTGACAAACGAGGTTCCTTCAAACGTGATCATGTGACAGAATGAGGATGGGGAAAAAAACAATCCAGTCCATCTGCACCATCCTGTCAAACCAGCATGAATTTTGCAGCAGGCCTTTGACAAAAGCCGAACACGCGGCTCAGCTCGCAGGCGTGCGCCCGCTCCGGTACTATCCTGCAGCTCAGCGCTGAGGTTAGTGGACAGCAGATCCAGATCAGCGATAACAACCAGGCTCGACCTGTTGGAGCTGCATAGTTTGAATGAGTCAAAGTTGGTGCCTACGCACAGCGCACACACACACACACACACACACACACACAAGTCGCTCGAATGTCACTGGAATGGTGCGCCCATAAAACGGAAGCAGAGTGGCGCTGCCAGTTTGAGTTCAGGCCTCGGTGAGTGAAAGTTGTCCTTGCTTCTCAGGTCTGGGAGGGGCGCTGGAGAGTCATCCCGTTTCATGTCCTGCCAGAGTGGCTGAAGGACAACGATTACCTCCTGCACGGACACCGGCCCCCCATGCCTTCATTCCGAGCGTGTTTCGGAAGCATCTTCAGAATCCACACCGAGACGGGAAACATCTGGACTCACCTGCTAGGTGAAAACATTCAACACTTACCATGAATTATTCAACTTATTCATTCAATTTATTTGCAAAGCGTCATACTTTAACCTGGTTTTCAGGATCTTACTACTTGTTTTGCTGTTGGGTCCAACTGTTCTGTTTTTTTCCCCTTTGTAGCAGTGAGACAAACATGAAAGTGATGTTGGTTTTTTTTCCCCTTCCTTAGGGTTGATCCTTTTCCTCTGTCTGGGCACGTTAACCATGCTGCGGCCCAACATGTATTTTATGGCCCCGCTGCAAGAGAAAGTGGTGTTCGGCATGTTCTTCCTGGGAGCTGTGCTGTGCCTCAGCTTCTCCTGGCTGTTTCATACCGTCTACTGCCACTCCGAGAAAGTGTCGCGCACATTCTCCAAGTAAGGATTCATTCCTCCTGTCACACAACGTTCATCACTACTCTGATAAAAAACAATAGTGCGGTGCCCCCCCCCCCATAAAGTTTTTTTTTTCTATATTTCATTTACACTTTGATTTCATAAATTTAAAAATCATCGTTTATAAGTCACAACGTTTTATTATTAGGTCTGTAATGGTGCATCATTGTGCTTTACAACTCTTTTGTGACAAATGTTGTGTGCGGATTGTTTGACAATGCTGACTTCTGACTAGCTATTTATGTATTTACATAATTATTCAGACTTTTTCTTTTTATTTCAACTTTATTTTCCTCTATCCAATATTCTTATTTGAATGCAAGTTAAATTCTTTCGAACATGGTGCTGCATTGGCCTGCGATATCCACTGTAATCGATAAACAACAAACCCAAAGGGCGGTGTGGGCACGGCTGGCGGTTGGTTCCAGACTCCACCTGTCTGCGTGCCAAATGTCCTTGGGCAGGAAATTGAACTCCAGATTTCACCCGCAGTCTGGCAGCACATTGCCTTTGGGCTCCTTTTGCTCCTGCGAGAGGGTGGATGAGAGTGAGTTTTGGGAGCAGCACTTCGGCAGATCCGCGGTTAAAGCTGCAAAATGAGTGCGATTGCTCAGGCAGAGTGTTTCAGGATCTCTTTGAGCTTTGCATGATAACATATTGCACCACTCACCACAAAGAAACTGTGCTTCTTGTTTTCAGATGGTCACCACATTTATTTTTTGGGCTGATGCGACATTTTTAGTGAGTCTTTTCAGCCTAACACCTCCTGCCGTGTCACTCTGTCTCCGCAGGCTTGACTACTCGGGCATCGCCCTCCTAATCATGGGCTCCTTCGTGCCCTGGCTGTACTACTCGTTCTATTGTTCCCCTCAGCCTCGACTTATCTACCTCACCATAGTTTGCGTCCTCGGCATTGCGGCAATCATAGTTGCTCAGTGGGACCGGTTCTCGACACCTCGCCACAGGCCCACAAGAGCAGGTAGGAGCCAGTTGAACGTCGCGCGTATGTCGTGGAGTCTTTGTCGACACGCTGTCTCATCTGTGGCCTTGTTTCGGTTTTGATTATAGTTCGCCTGTGTTCTAATGTTGGCTCTGAGCTGCTTTTATTTACGTGTGGTGCTTTATAAAAGAATTTGTGATGAGTAACTCGCGTTCATGCTCTCTCCAGGTGTTTTTATGGGTCTCGGACTAAGCGGTATTGTCCCCACCATGCACTTCACCATTGAGGAGGGCTTCGTGAAGGCCACCACTGTTGGACAGATGGGCTGGTTCTACCTGATGGGCGCCATGTACATCACTGGTGCCGGCCTGTATGCAGCCAGGATCCCTGAGCGCTATTTCCCCGGCAAGTGTGACATCTGGGTAAGTTTTTATTGTGCTCTATGAATTAGTGTTATTCACAGTCCTACGGTTGGTGAAACTGACAAATCTGAGTCCAAATTGGAAACAAGAAGGTGTCAAAGTTCAAATGCTAAATTTTGTGGAGTTCTGTGCTGCAAAAAAACCTGTTGTCAAGTCTGATGTATGTAGGGAGTGTTTAAATATGGTCTACGGTCTCGTTTGTTGTGTTTCTGATCTTTAAAGTTCTACCTATAAACTCTGATAACTAATACACATTTCTTTTTCTCTGGCCAGTTCCACTCTCATCAGATTTTCCACGTCCTGGTCGTGGCGGCGGCGTTCATTCATTTCTACGGAGTCTCCAACCTGCAGGAGTTTCGCTACGGCCTCGAGGGAGGATGCACAGATGACTCTCTACTCTGAGGGGCCTGACTGTGACTTATATTTCTTTTTATAGCCCAATAAACACACACACACACAGACACACACAGACACACACACACACACACTCTCTCTCACACACACAGGAAAAAAAATGCTGCTGGAACTCAATTCAGTCACTCTCTCTGTACTTCTGGTTTGTTAACTTCTCATTTGGGTTTGAGTTGCCTCTCTGCGTTGGCTTTTTCGTTTTGCTCCAGTAAAGTAGCATTAACTAGCCATAGTTGAAAGGAGGGAACAGACACTACTTATTGCGACGATCACATTTCAGCTGAGGTCAAGCCGGGATATTAACCAGTCTCATGCATTCCTGAAACCAACAGCCTCTTCTTTCGAGCTCACTGGAAACTCCTCCCAACTCCTCATCGTCTGTTACTTTGTTTGCACAAAGAGTGAGAAGAGTGTTAGTCAGGCTGTAGCAGAGGGCACGGATACTGCAAAGTGTTCTCTTCCCCCACCTCCCGAGTTTTCCCCTGCCGGTGAGAGGATGAATGTACTGGCCGCCATGCGATTGGTGCAGAGCAGTTCCCAGGCCGTTCAGGTGCTTGAAGCGCTTGTAGTGAGTAAACACACGCAAAGAAAATGCTTGTATGACAATGGGTATTTCCATATGTAGTGAGGACATATGTCACCCTTTTTTCTTTTGTTTTTTTTTCCCTCAAACTGTGCTGGCACTGATTGTCTATCTGTTGGTTAAACCGCAGTGGACCACTGTTGGAACCACGGATACCCACTCAGCAATAAATTATGAGTTGTACTCTAGAAAACAATTCAAGTACTACAATCCTTCATTGTTATATTTGTCTCTCGGTGACTTTGTAAAATCTGTTCAGGGACTGCAGATTGAATATAGATTTTTTTGGGTGGGGGGGGCTTGTCCATCAATAATACCCTTTGTCCCTGTTAGATAAACCAATAAATAACGTAGATAAATCCTTTCCAAACAGAGCGTACTGTACAGGTCATAAGTGTGTATGGAAAATGCAATCATAATTTCATGGGGGCTGGGGGGGTGTTGCATCTTTTTGTTTCTTTGCATTTTCCACTAGAGTTTGTAGATGTTCCTTCGCATTCAGTGCATTACTTCAGGTCCCAAACAGACAGATGATTTCTGAATGGCACATAAAAGCTGTAAATTGAAAGCTTCCGGTGCTGTTGGAAAATATGTTAGCTTAACGCAGGTTAGACTGAGATTTTAAAAATGTGGAATAAGAAAACTACCCCGCCATTATTTATCAATCAAGACGTCACGAATTAAGTTCTCGCGTTGTAGTTTCTGGCCTACGCACAATGTACAGATCTGCATTGGTTAAGCTGCGTTCATTTGTTTTTTCTTTTTTTCTTTTTTTTCCTTTCTGGTTTGTTTGTTTCCGGGTAGAATTTATTTTTTCCTTCAGTGCTCGACTTCAGATGCAATGAGAGGTGTAAGCATCGACTGCACCTTAAGAAATATTATTAAAGAAATTCAACACTTTAAATTACCATCTGAGGTTTATAAATTGTATGATCGAAGTAAACTTTTAGTATTCCTGTGCCTTAGGCCAGTGGAAATGTTTTTAAACACTACGGCCTATCTTAACAGTCAAGGAAGCGTAGAGAATTCCCACATGTTGACTTTTCTTGTTTTCCTTGCCACATATAAATGAATATATCCAGTTCAATCATTATTGACTTTACAGTTCCATTGATAGGTTGTATGATCTGCTGTTTAAGACTCCTTTTTCTAGATGAACTTATTCAAGCTTTATTACAAAAAAAAAAACTAAATGATGTGTATTCTTGACTTTGTGTTATGTCCTGTGCAGAAAGTGATAAATCATACATTTCACTGAAATGTAAGGCTAAATATTTATTAATGGTAATCTTGGAAAATTATTGTAATAAATTTTTTTCCACATGTACAAGTGTGTCATCTATTTTTCCTTTTGTGTGGCTCTGGTGTCTCTGGTCTCTCTTCTGGACAGTTTCCATACAAGCAAATCAGGTCAGCACAGCCGGACGGACAATCAAACTCTGTCGCACCACAGTCGGCAAAGCAGGCGAATATTTTATATTCTACCATCAATTTCGCAACTATATTTTCTTGACTTGCAAATTCCACTCACAAAAACACATTCCATTCATTTCAGGTTAAGTATATTTCAATCTTGTGATGAACTACGATTTTATTTTCTGAAATAATAAAAATGACGCACTATAAAATCGCAATTTGAGCTGGGACCTAAACAATGAATATATCATATCCGCTCATTTCTTGAAATCGCGGATGTTTGCAGGTGGAACAAGTTTGCTGTTCCCCGATTATGTACGGAAACATTTACAGGCTGCACATACAAACATTAGCTACCATGCTAGCTTAGCTGCAGCAAAGTGGACCTGTCTGACGGTTTTTACCGCAATATTAGTTCCTTTCCTTCTTTCTCACCTTTAGGTGGGTATTATTTGTGTTATGGCTAAGATATGTTACTGACAGGCCCGTGCATTCTGTGTGCGCTTGTGTTCTGTCGTAATGCTAGTTTTCGTGTTAGCATAATTCTAAGATTGGACTTGAGCTGAGACGACATACTGTTTTCTCTCCATCAATTAGTTTATTTAAACGTTTCATAACATAGCTGTGCAGAACAGCGTTATTTTGAGGGTGTGACCGTCTTTTTTCAGGAACCTCTCCTCTACCAAACTTGTGTCTGTCCTTCTTGTGCTTCGGCTCGGCGTTTTTCTCTGTTGACAGAGCCGCAGATCTGCTCTCCTCTCTCTGCTCGAGCTTCAAGTTGTTTACAGTTTCTCGGTTTCTCTTGGGAGGCTGATTGTCCGACGGTGGGAGCACCCACGAACGCAAAGTGACTGTCAGTGAACTCGCCGTTTGTCAGGTCGGTGATGGACGGCGGTCAGGGCGCGGAGCGCTCCGAGCTGGTCTCGGACAACGGGAAGAACAGCAAGACGATCGTGTGTCAGCGCTGCGGGTCCAAGGTGCTGTGTCCCGGGGTGGCGGTGTTGGCGGAGAAGGAGGTAAGAGGGCCCCTCTCCTGTCCGCGTTTAAAGACTTGATAGTGGAGGTTCCCAGACCAGCTTCAAATGTAGTCAAATGGGCTCAGTCCAAAAACAACAAACAAACATGATAGGTTGTGTTGTGGCCTCCAGGCAAGCACAGAGGTTGGAGAGGTTGCTGTTGGGGTGGGGGAGATTTGCAATGCAAATCTACAAGAACAAAGGCACTTGTTATGGTGGTCTTGTCTTGTTTTAAGATCTCCTTCTCGAGCCATTATCAGGCTCCGTCAACATGAAGACTTATCTGGGTTTGTTGGCTGTTTTGGCCAAAGGTGAAGGTGGGGTTCTTCAGGCCAAATCTTATCAGCTTTCACGTGGAATAATACAGATTCCAGGGTATCTTCACCCTGTTTAAACCTGACCAGATTAAAAAAAAAAAGATGCTTTTTCTGTCTTTGGATATGCTGCCTCTGTATGAGCTGAGCGCCTCTATGACTACAAAAGATATAAACATATAAAATAGATTTTCTTTACCCTCCTCCATGGTATGAAGCCCAACTTTAAACACAACAAAACGCCCACAAATACTTTATGAAAAAAGTCATTCTTTTGAGTTCCTACAAAGTAAAAAGCCTTCGGGTACACTTGTCATTTGCCTTGCTTCTGCTCTCCCCAGCTGTTCCTGCCATCGATGAGGAAAAAGGCCGGTCCGGCCCCCGCGGAGGGCTCCGTGGACGGAGACACTCTGACCGCCCACTGGTTGGTGGGAGACATGTTCGACTTTGAGAACGTGGGCTTCACGAAAGTCGTGGGGACGATCAAGTACTTGATCTGTGCGGACTGTGAGATCGGACCCATCGGCTGGCACTGTACGGATGACCTGAGCAGTTACTACATCGCCTTGGAAAGGGTGAATCACGCATAGAGTCAAAATGTGTGTGTGCCCGTGAGGACTCTTTTTGGAAGTGTATCGGCAGGCTATGCATTGATTCATTGATTTACTGTCAGAGTTGACCCTATTCTCATCAGTCGCGCGTGCTTTTACTGATACTGTCATGTCTACATTGTTTGTGGTGTCATTTTCATTCCCAACACATTACAATCATCTTGTACCAATTAAAAAGGCATTTCAAAACACTTTGCCTGCTTCATAATGTTTCAGTTTCACTGTATTACTGTTTTACCTGCTAAAACATTATCTTCAAGTTGCCAAGACGTATACTATTTGACAGTTCCTTTTGTCAATTTTGAAGATATTCTAATGTTTTTTTTGTGAAAAGTTCACATTATTTGAAAAAAGAACCATGGTTCACGGATGATCTGAGTGAGATTTGAGTGACTGCGGTTGTTTACCAAACCCATTTAATTTGATTAGTCAGATCTGATATCGCAACTCAAATGTTGGAAGACAAAGGAAAATCCTTTCAATGACTGAACGTGCCTTATTTCACTGGAAGTACAGTTCCATTCACTGTATCATTAGGTCGTTATATTAATGTTATAGAAATTTTTAGCAGTGATATGAACAGATAAAAGTCGGGCACACCAAAAATAACATATGGTTAAAATAGTAGTGTTTTATTGATCTTGCTATGAACTCATTAAATGGCAGCTTTGGTAGTGTTTTTGAAAAAAGTAAAATTCCGACATTTCAGCATGGATGTTGACTCCATGCATACGAATTTTTCTACAGTCGACGACCAGCCCGCGATTATCAGCAGTGTGTGTTACATTACATGCTACCATGAAAGCGTCGATTGAAATAAGGGCTAGTTGATCTTGTGGGTGATGCCCCCCTTCACCGCTAGAGGCCGTCGTTTCACTTTGTCGTGTTGTTGCTCCTTGTGTGATGTGGCCCATTGTTCCTGGATGTGCGCTGCACCTGCCAACCAAAGGCTCTGCCCGTCACCCTGCCAGCTGAAGGACCACATCAGGAGCAGAGTGGTAGATAGTTCACTGTCTGAGGTTTCCTTTCACACGTGTGATTTTCCAACCATTGCGATGAAACAGATTTATTCACAGCAAAACCACAAGGAACTCTCCTTTTAATAAAGTAGGGTATTTCAAAAGCGACACGCACTTCCTATGGTGCGAAAATGTGACCCATCAATAGGGATACATCGTGCAGAACATAAAAGATGTAAGTTAACAATAAATAACCACAAATGAATGTCAGACCTTGACACTTTCCGGCATCGGCAGGAAGGATGTGGTTTGGTGAGCATGTGTCTGGGATGATTGAGTTTGTCACCTTCAAACGAGACCCGTTCAACTCCATTACACGCATAATGTCGACCAGGAAAAGACATCTGGTGCATCTACCTCTCACAGCGTACTGGTACAGGAAGTCCAAACGAAAGCGAGAACAAGGAACAAAAAACGACCAGTTGGAGAACAACATCGTAAATTGCACTCTAGAGAAGACTTGTATTCTGTTGTGGCCACTAAGAAAGTTACTCTTAGAAATGAATGAGCTTCAATGTGTGTGAAACGAGTGTGAAAATATGGGGGGGAAAAAAATACTTGATGGAAAAAAAAATGACAGCAATAGTCTCTAAAATTGCATGACCCATCAACAGATAGTCATTACAATATACAATGGAAAGGAAATATAAAAACAACTGTATTTATTACGACAACAAATGTGTTGGTGTTTCTTGGATCCATTGAACGAACCACATTTGGATCCATCACGGTTGTAAACTATAAACGCGTGCATTTCAGAAGCGTTCCGGATTTAACGCGAAACAAATGTTTATTGTGACAACATAAACAGCTGAATAACACATGTGACTGCTCTTCGCCAATCAGCGAGTTCCTCTAGACCATTTAAAAACGAAGTGCCGGCCTGCGCGCAAAGATATGGTGGGTGTGTTCGAAAAGAAAGCGTTGACCACCGTCTGATACGTCCATTCTCTCAGAGCGCCGGGCGGGGCCAGTAGTTGTCCTCTCGACTCGCTCAACTCCTTTTAGACCGACTGAATTAACTACGCCGTCGTGCCACAGAGGAGAATAATCCAGTTTACCCTTAGGGAGGGGGAGCGGGGGTGTGGGAGGGGTGGGAGGGTCCTGTCATAAAACTATGAAAGCAATGAAATCTATGACACCCAACGTCCTTTTTAAACTATGCAAAAATAATAAAGAAAAAAACTCCACCACTACATTTTTAATGCCATTGCGTTCAATTATGAAGAAGGTTTTTTGCAGCTCGGAAGAGTCTTAAGCTGTGTGGCTCTGTCTGATGTTAACGTACGTAAAAATGCGTTCAGCATAATTTGCATACAGTGTAGCGAATTTAGAGTAGCTAAATTATTTTGGGAACTGTGTAGTTCACCGTGGCTATTTTCTGCTTTCCGTCTGATATGCAAGTGTCTCCTAAGTCATTCTTTGGTGTCTACTTTGTGAGGCGGACGCGCACAGTGTGTGGCTGTCACAGGCTCGTCTCCAACTAGATAATTCGTCTTTGAGTTCAATGAGTGGAGAGTGGACATGAACTGAAAGACAGGCACCCTCCTAGAGGATATTTGACCCGAGGAACTCCATTTTTTCTTTAAAAATACTTTGGCAGGAGTCATAACAAAGATGCAACGATGACTCAGCCGCAGCTGAATGAGTTCATTCCTCCTCCGGAGTGCCCCGTTTTTGAGCCCAGCTGGGAGGAATTTGCCGACCCTTTTGCGTACATCAACAAAATACGACCAATTGCAGAGAAAACTGGCATATGCAAGATCCGACCTCCACCGGTGAGTACCCCCTTTTTTAAGGGGGGACAAAATCATCCGAGGAGCTTGCATTGTCTGTGTTTTGGCCCCGGCTGCTGGGGATAATTTAGCAGTCAAAGTTGTGTTTTTAGACAGGTTTCAACATGGCGGATTGCGGCTCGGAGTAGAATAGTGATCTGGAGTCTGTTCAGTTTGCAACAACGATGGAAAGCTCCTCTTAGAGGGACAATTTGGGAGGAAATTTCTTGAGTTTATACGACTTTAACTCCTCAAACAACCAGACGTGACTTTACCCAAAGTGTCGGCGAAAAAAGCTGCGAGGTCCGAAATGATTCATTCGGTAAAGTTTGCCTGTACGCAAATATAAATGTTTACGTTAGCGCACGATGAAGTGCTTCCTGGAGTCTGCGCACGGAAATCACCGAGAATCTTATCGAGATTGTTTCTTCCACCGCTGCTTTTTCAGTTCGTTGCTCAAGTGTGAGACAGAACTTTGTCGACGGGATTGGACGGATTTAGAGCCGGTGTGAGGCGTTAATCAGGCCCGTTTAAAGCCGCGGTTGGGGCTAACGTACGTGCTCGGTGACCAACTGTTTATGGAGAAAAGGGTCGCCGAGAGACGACGCTTCGTGGACACACTGTTACTTTATTTATTCTCTATTTACACTATTTCATCTTGAGCCCACGCAAGCCTCTATCATTCCCCACTGTCCAGCCGATTTTTTGGGCAATATCTTGCACAGCTCACCATTGTTAAAACAACTCCAGAGACGATTGACTGTTTTTTGTGTTAATTTCTCGATGGGAGATCATTTCAACATGATCTACACCCCCTTCGCTCACGTGAGATAAAGCGCTAAAAATCACACATTTTTTAAATTTCACCAAATATTAGATTGAATTTCGACACATAATGTTATATTCTGTTCCTGACACACTTTAGATGAATCTTCTGACCTTCTTTCTGATGGGAGTCGCCAGATCCCCCATGCAAGGGTGTGTCTACGTCTTCGCTACGTAAATTACATAAAAGGCAAATTTCAGTAGATATAAATAGTATCCTCATGATTAAATTATTTTCTGCCAGGTATCTCTGTTGTCACTTTGCAGTCATCAGTGCTGGAGATGTTTGTTTTTGGGCCTGGATGCCCTTTAAATAATGGGACACTCGTTATTTTTGCAGAACTTATCGAGCAGTTTTGAAGAACTGCCATTTGGCACGGTTTAACCCGGGTGGACGGGGTACAAGGGAGTGGATTGTTATCAAAATCGGCTGGGTGGGGTGAGGGCTGCTACTGTTTGCTGGGCCAAGGCCTGAAAATGCACAGCTCATGTAAACAAAAGAAGGCAGTGGGAAAAGGTTTGCACAAAGATTGGCTGCAGATCGGCTCCATTTTCCCCTAAAACGAGGTTTACGTAAATGAAAGAAATGCTGGCCAACCCAATTGTTACCCCCCTTTGTCTTCATAGTGCGTAATTTTATATTTTTTTTTGGTAGTGTACCATGCATGTCATCGTTGCTCGTCCATTGAGTGTCTACTGGGGCATATAAATATCTCTTTCTCATGTTGAAACCCATCATTTGCTTTTCACGCTGCATGCACAATTATCTGCACCAGCAGTTTCATCCCAACAACACTGGGACTAAAACTTGGCGGTGGGCTTGTGTGCAAACCAAACAAAGCAATAAATAAGCGTAAATCCTTCAGCAGATGAAATCTGCAATCCTCAGATGGTATTTCAACCGAGGCAAATTTTGGGAGTGTGCGAGTGTTGCATTTGTTTGGTTTGTTTGCACAAAGAGAAGCATCCTGGAGGCCTGGCCGGCCAAGGTGCTCACCGTTTGCTCATGAGATCCTGTGTTTGTAGATAGGATGGGCTGGAGGTCTCCTGTTCTTTTGTGCCTTGTCTTATCTAATTCTTTAACAAAGACACACGGCAAAGACTTTGTAGAACAGAAGAAAACATGGCACCATGACCTGCTTTTTGATCAGTGAGGTGCGTGTGCAAAGTGTGTGGCCAGAGTTGTTGCTCTGAGGTTTTACAAGGGTCACAGGCTGTCGATGAGCTTGCAGATGGTTTTCAGTGATCTTTATCAAGCCTGTTGGTTGTGAAATGGTTGTTTTTTTTTTTTGACTCAAGAAGGGAACGGATGGTCAAGTGAAGAGCAAAATTGCATGTGTAGCTTGGATTGTTGTGTTAAGAGTGGAGTCTGGGGGATGGTCAATAAAACCCGCTGCAGTTCCAAGTGTGCCCGATTGACTGTTTTTCTTTTTAAATGCCGGTGTTTGTTAGTCTCATCCAACTTTGTCTGCAGATAATAAGGTGATAGTAACACAGCTATTGTTATCCCGCCACAGATCAGCAATTTCTTTCTGAGAAGCCAAAAAAAGGCTTCGTCCAGGCACAATAATTGCAACATTTTACAGCACCCATAGCAGTTCCGTTATCATGGCTTGCAGTCCACCGAATGAAACCCTCATTTTCAAACTTAAACTGTACATTTCTGTGCACTTTTTGGAACATGAAAGGTGAAGCGAGAATGAAAGTCAGAGCCGACTCAGGCCACATAATCACTTTACAAATCCTAAATATTAATGTGGGTCCTCTCCCTTCATTACATTGTTGTGTAAATTCTACACTGGTATTGTGTTTCTAATGACCGATTTGAAATATTAACATTGTGCTTTTTCACAAATCATGGATCAATTCAGGAAACGTATTTACAGATCTACCGAATTAATTGAACTTTAATTTCAGTGTGAGCGGTTTTCAGTGCACCTTGGTCATCGCTTTTCCATTTCATTGATTCCTTTAAAGTGATGGCACAACGAGCTGACCGTTGAAGCGAGGGTCTGGTATTTTTACGACCATTTACGACCAAGGAGCCATTTTTGGTTTCCTCCCACTCAACCAAATTGACTGCAGCTGCAGGACACATTTAACCTTTTAAAAGAAAGAAACTGCACAGTGAATTAGTTTGTTCACATTGATTGAGAAGTGCAGAGTTTTTCATGTTTGTTTTGTTTTTATTTTTTTAACTTGGCTTATTGAGAACTTCAGTTGGAAACTCAATTGTGGCCACTTGTGGCACAACTTTCTGTCACAGGAAGTTTTGTGAAACCCAAAAGATTGAAGACTTGTAGAAAGGGGAGTCTTTGGTCAAACGATCACTGTTTGAGTTGTTTTCCAGTGAATCAATACAAAATGAATTTCAAGTATAACTCTCCACTTCCTGCTATCCTCTGTTACTGTGTGGAGAAATATTTCAGGGTTTGACTTTTGCACAGCCAAAACAAGAATTGGAGGACGCAGCCTTGGACAGCAAGAGAGCGATGTGGATTGTTTTACAGACTCAATAATTGATCAAGAAAATGGACACTTTTATTCCAAAATCTGTTGAATCATCTGCCAAATCCACCTGCGTTAAGGTTGTATTTAATACACCAAAAATAGTTGATGCCCTGAAATTTCGCCTAAGAAATGCTGGCTGGACTCTGCCCGTGAAGAACAAATGTGAAACCTAAAAACATGCATCTTCAGTCTGAGCGTGTCTTGCAGTTTTTCATGAAGTGACTTTAGAGACTGTTTGAGGAAGCAGGATTATTTTAACTAAATGTAAAACAGGAACCACAAGCTTGTCAAAAAGCATTTGCATTATCACCCAGCATTAGCATTTAAAGCTCATTTTTTCCCTCCTGCCACAAAGTCGTGCAAATATTAATTCATGGATAAAAAACTGAGGTTAATCTCGAGTGATGAACCATCACTGAAACTCGCCTACGCTCGTGTTTCAGGAAGTTGTGCTCTTGCAAGAGTAGATTTGTTTCAGAACTGCCAGTGAGATTATTTGCTTGTGTTTTTGGCTGGATTTGGGGCTGAATAATGTCTTTCACAGTATTTCTTAATAGTTTTGCTGAAACAAGACTCTAAAAAAGGAAGTATTTTGGTTTGTTTTTTTCTACATTCAATTACAAGTGATTTCACATGTCAGCCTAAACTCAATTTCCATAAAATTGAAATCTCTTTTTGTGTGTGAATAGAACGGCTCTTACAAACAGACTCCTTGAATTGCGGACACTCGGTGACTCACTCCATTGGCGACATTCTCGCATCTTTGCAGTTTTGCGAGACTTTCAGAAATGTTGTGTTGTGTGCTGCAAACAAAAGCGTCTGTTTCGTTGTACCCACCAGAGATTTGGGTCATTTCAATTCATGAAATGTTTTTGTTTCCTTCCAGGAATGGCAGCCACCATTTGCCTGTGATGTTGACAGTCTGAAATTCACGCCACGAATACAAAGGCTGAATGAACTGGAGGTATATTCAGTAATTTAGGTGTTCATTTATGTCCACTGTTGAAACCTTTTGGATGAAATGTTGAATTCATTAAAAAAAGTGCCACTGATGAGCTTTATTCATGTGTTTTTTTGATCATTGTTTTATGTAAAGTGCATAACAAATGCCTGACCTTAGCTTCATCCTGTCTTTCAGGCTCAGACCAGAGTCAAACTGAACTTCTTGGATCAAATCGCCAAATTCTGGGAGCTCCAAGGATGCACTCTGAAAATCCCTCATGTCGAGAGGAAGATTTTGGACCTGTACCAACTAAACAAGGTGTGTGAGTCCCTGCTCGTCGAATACTTATGAACCTCCTGAAGATCATAGAGATGAAGAATCGAGTCACGTGTGATCTTTTTCCATTTTATTTTTCACCAAAGAAAATGAATAACTTTTTCTCCACGTGAAAACGAGCTTTTGTTTTGTATAGTGAACTCACTGTTGTTGGATTCTCAGTTGGTGAATGAGGAGGGAGGCTTTGACGCAGTGTGCAGAGAGCGGCGCTGGACTAAGATATCGGTGAAGATGGGCTTCGCTCCTGGCAAAGCCATCGGCTCTCATCTGCGGGCGCATTATGAGCGGATCCTCTTCCCATATAACCTTTTCCAGACTGGATCCAATCTGCCGGTACGTCCAGTTATCGGTGTTGTGTTGCTCGGCTGCAGTAAGAGGGAAACTTAGTGTTATTGAAGAAAGTCACTGTCCATTACTCTTCATCTCGGTGAACAGTCTTTTATGAATTTATGATGTCAACTCTTATTTGCAAGTGTTCAGAATATTTTATTTTAAGATTCAACAATCTTTTTTGCTGCACTTTAGTTAGACGTTGATAAAACGGTTGTTAATTGAGAGAGATCGAGGCTTTTTGCTTACTTTGGGGTGGTTGCGTCACTATTCTCACTGTTTGAACCCACGAACTTTGTGTACAGGGAAGCAAACTGTTCATTGTGTTTTTGTGCCTCCCTCTCTCCTTCCATTGACTTACTTCCCCCTGACAGAAGGCCACCTTGACCAATGATACTAAAGACAAGGAGTACACCCCTCATGACCTGCCACAGCGCCAGTCTGTCCAGCCCCACGAGACCAGCAGCATCGCTCGCCGCGCTAAACGAATGAGATCGGAGGTGAGTCTGTTGTCTTCAGCCACAAAATCTATTTTTCTATATATAAACGGCACCTTTACTATTCCCTTAACATCTTCTCTTTTGTTTTTATCAGGGGGTTAAATTTTTAAGCAATTAAGTTTGATAAATCAGCTAACTGGTAACAGTTTAAGCGATGAACAGCAGAATTTAGGGTACTTGATCCTTTAGAAGCAGGGAGACTTTTAAATGATTTTGTCTTGTTGATATAAAATGAAAAGTCTTGACATGTGAAGAACAAAGAGTTTGTGTCGCTGTTGCTCAGAAGAGGAGAACCTGATTCACTACTCGCCCTACAATTGGCACCACCCATCTCAATGTTTGTTTGAAAATGCAGGCAGGATTAAGCCAACAGTCTCATAGACACAACAGGGTGTTTCAATGCAGCATTTTTGCTCCACCCTTCATTATCTCCGTCATAGCTCTGGGGTGTTATAAGGGCATCTCGCATTAAAAAAGGAGCTGATTGACTTTGTTGTTGTTGACTCCAGAGAGGCTGTTTCAAAAGTGAACCGGGAGAAGATGTCTGTAGTCGTCCCAACCTTAGGAGGAGGATGGGAACGTATGCTTCCAAACATCATCCAAGTAAGAAAAGACCGACGCTTGTCTCGGCACAAACGTTTCAACGTGAGAGAGGAAATGTGTTGTTTCGTCCTCCACTGAATCTCTCCGTTTTTCTAGTGAGAATGGCAGTCACTCAGGTGAAAAGGGAGCCAATTGACTTTGAGGATCCAGCTGAATTTGAAGAAACTATTTTCAGAGACGTAAAGAAACCTCCAGTTAATAAAGTAAGTAGATTTTTCCCCAAACACTGTCTTCTTTCTTTCGTGGAAACGCTGTTGAGATTCTAACGACACTGTTGTTTTGTTTTTTTTCTGCCAATTATCTGATTGTTCAGGTGGACCATTATATGTGCCTGGTGTGTGGCAGTGGGAGTGCTGAGGACCGCCTGCTGCTGTGTGACGGCTGTGACGACAGCTACCACATCTTCTGTCTGATCCCGCCCCTCCATGACGTTCCCAAAGGCGACTGGCGATGCCCTACATGCCTCGCTCAGGTGGGCCGCTGCCCCTCTGCTGTTTGCTGGCTCACACTTGAAAATAAGAGTGTTATTCGTAACTAACGGCGTTTCATTTCGCTCCCAAATGATCATTTTAAGGTCGTGTCTATTTGTTTTTCCTTTCTGCAGGAATGTGGCAAACCTCCAGTGGCATTTGGCTTCGAGCAGGCCAGCAGGTGCTACACCCTCCAGGCTTTTGGAGACATGGCGGACTCCTTCAAGTCGGATTATTTCAACATGCCAGTTCATGTGAGTTTGCGCGTCTTGGTGATGGCTTCTCTTGTATTCTGACACCGTTTTTACACTTAGCCAGACCTCAGTTTCTGATTTTAAAAAAAAAAAAAAAAAGCATTTTAAAATGTTTGATATCCTGAAAACTGATGTAAGGAGCAGGGCACTAATTATTTTAAAATATGCACCAACATTCGACGCCACTTCTTCTGTATGAATGATTAAGCTCATTTTGGCAAATGCATTGTTGGTCACATGTTCCCTCCTGGTTCGAACTTAAGCCATTTTAGGTGAATGCCACCTCAACTGCTCCAACATGTGCACTTGTATGACCCTAAACTGCAGCTCGTATGAGCATTGTTGAAATGACCTCACTCAGTGCTGTGCACTCTGAAGTGATCTGATTACGGTGTGTAATGAATGTTTTTGTACTCCCTTCACAAACCAGTTCTCTGACACCTGAGGCAGTTCACAGATCACAGATCTTGAAGGAAAGCAGTGTTGAACTGTTCTTCTGCTTTTATGACTCCGCTCCGGTACAAAGGAATGCGTTGATAACACACACCAACAAAGTCAGGAGCTCCTTTTACGCAGCCTCGGCTGCTGCGTCCCCATTCACCTCGCTGCTCTGTTTACAATGCCCAGAGGTGGGTCATTGTCCGTTGCCTTCGAGTCGCCAGTGGAGGTAGTAACTGATTTCTTTGTGAGATGACTGGCTGGCGCAGCAGAACTGGAGCCCTGGAATGAGCCTGTCTTTATGGCTCAGGGGAACCCTGAGAGAGAGAGAGAGCTGGCCTGTCGTTTCAAACCCACTTGAATGACATGATCAGCTTGCTTTTGCTTGTTTTAAAGTTGTTTTTGGTGTAACTTTTTTTGGCAATGTTACAGAAACTCTCTGCCAATAAAGCTATTATGAGTGATTGGTTGTCTGGCATACTTTGATACACTCATGCCCTTTTTGGTTCCCTTTAACGTGGAAAGAAGCGAGGGGTTTATTGGTCGTGATTCGCAAGGTTGAGAAGAAAAGCAGACTGTGATTTAGGCCAAAAAGAAATGTGTTTGCGTCCATGATTCAGTTTAGATTTGCATCTCATCCGGTGGGGTTTTTGTGTCCTAGATGGTTCCGACTGAGCTGGTGGAGAAGGAGTTCTGGCGTCTCGTCAGCACCATCGAGGAGGACGTCACGGTGGAGTACGGAGCAGACATCGCCTCCAAGGACGTAGGGAGTGGTTTCCCTGTGAGGAACGGCCATTTTGAAATCACTCCAGAAGATGAGGTACAATTTGTCGAAAAGGAGCCGTCGTACTTTTTTTCTTCACACCTTGTCCAACGTTTATCGGTTTTCTCGTTTTCATGAGAATTTGGTGCTTGAAACATAAAACGGCAGCAGAGGTTAAGTGGAGTTCTGTGGCCTGTCTGTGACCTGCAGCATTACCTGAGCAGTGGCTGGAACCTGAACAACATGCCGGTGCTGGACGGCTCTGTGCTGACTCACATTACAGCCGACATCTGTGGGATGAAGCTGCCGTGGCTCTACGTGGGCATGTGCTTCTCCTCCTTCTGCTGGCATATCGAGGACCACTGGAGCTACTCCATCAACTATCTTCACTGGTACAATGACGCTGTACTTTAACAGCCTTGTTTTTAACCACGAGTTCGACAGTCTCACCAAGAGAACAGTGGCAGGTTGCATTTTGCGACTATGATGCATCTCTGCCAAACAGGGGAAAATGCTACAATTCTGACCTTGCTTGTGTCTGTGTGCAGGGGGGAGCCAAAGACCTGGTATGGTGCTCCTGGTTATGCCGCTGAACACCTCGAGTCAGTCATGAAAAAACTGGCCCCTGAGCTGTTTGAGTCTCAGCCGGACCTCCTTCACCAGCTGGTCACCATCATGAATCCCAACACGCTGATGAACAACGGCGTCCCGGTAACTTGCACACTATCAGCTGCCACTGTTTACAAAATGAGTCGATTAATAGCAGCAATGTGATTAGAAATATTGACATGTGAATTTTTTTTTCCAAATAAGTTTTGCAAATAAAGTATTACTTAACACTTTGACTAAGAAGATTGTAATTTTACTCTTCCTTGTGTACAACCCGCAGATCTTCCGCACCAACCAGTGCGCAGGCGAGTTCGTCATCACCTTCCCCAGAGCTTATCACAGCGGCTTCAACCAGGGATTCAACTTTGCCGAAGCGGTTAACTTCTGCACCATGGACTGGGTGAGAAAAATCTCCTTTTCTGTTTTGCAGACAAATGACACTGAGTGATTTTTAGGTTTGTTCCAACCATTGTTTTATGCTGATGTCATGTCAATTGTCATTATAATAAAATGGGCAAAAGGGGTAGAAATTGACTCTCAAACAGAGATTTTACAATTAAATCTGAAATGTTAAAGGGGAAACAATATAGGAAAGTGAAGGTTTCTGAAAGGAGTGTTTTATTGAGACTCTCGCCCTGAAAACCGTATTTTCCGGACTATATGTCACTCCGGAGTTTAAATTTCACCAACCAAAAAATACATCTAAATAACCTAAAACCATATTTAAATCAATCTGTACAATAAGTCGCATTTTGGAAAAGACGGTAGCTTTAATCACACATTTGTCCCGTTGTTCTCACCTCACGTGCTCTCGCAGATGCCGATCGGTCGTAGCTGCGTGGATCACTATCGGCAGCTGAGCCGATACTGCGTCTTCTCCCATGACGAGATGGTTTGCAACATGGCTTTTAAAGCAGACACGATGGACGTGGAGCTGGCGTCCGCCGTGCGCAAAGAAATGACCATCATGGTCCAAGAGGAGAAGCAACTTCGAGAAAAGATCGACAAAATGGTGAGTTCGTTGAGGTATCGAGTTTCTTTTTAAACCAGCGGGTAGAATCGGGACTGTGATGCGAGGACTCAGTTTGTGTGTCAATGTCACTGACGTGCACGCATTCAAATATAGATTGTTGTTGCAAACGTGTTTCCATAACAAAGTGTTCACACGACTGAAATGTCCTTCTGTTAACTAATGGAAAAGCATTCCAATTATTTTGGCACCACAATGCTCTTACTTTTCAAACTAAAGGATAGCTGTGTTGGAAAAGCAGGATGATGTGGTATGAGGCAGTGTGCGAGTTGTTGCTTCAACACCTGCGAACATGAAGGTCCTTCATTTGCATCAGAAGGAAACTCACCGAAGTTTGAATTTGAATGTGGTCCTCTTTTTAAAAGAGGCTGTGTTTGCAACAGAAACTGAGCTGAATGGCTGCTGTGTAATTTTTTTCATTTTTTTTCTGTTGCCTTGCAAAAGAAGCCACATTAAGCCCCCTCTGCCCCCCCCCCCCCCGCCCCCACACCTCTAATAACTATGAATTTGTGTCTCCAGGGTGTGGCGCAGTCTCGACAAGTTGATTACGAGGTGCTCCCAGACGAGGAGCGGCAGTGCTGCGTGTGTCGGACCACCTGCTACCTGTCTGGCATCACCTGTGCCTGCAGTCCTGGCAAGACAGTTTGCCTTCACCACGCCCAGGCCCTCTGCTCCTGTCCCCATAGCAACCTCACACTCCAGTGAGTCTCCAGGCACAACAACTCAACGCTGTCTGATATGAATTTAGTGTTTCTGTCATGGGGGAGATGCATCAGCTTAAGTGTCTGAAATTTAAAAAAAAAAAAAGGGATTCTCTTAATGAGTGATCAGCCTTTAACAAAGGCTTACCATGTTTTTTGTTGGTTTGTTACTTGGCTCAGTGTTACTCAAACCAAAGGGCAGGTTTGTTGGAATGCAATCATCACCAGGAGTTGCTTATCTCATTAAAAGGATATTTTCTATTTTCTTTTTAACTCATTTAAACAATTTCTTTACCACTTTGCATTTATTTCAATATAATGTATTTTCCAACATTTGGTTTTCTTGGATTCCTGCCTTATAACAGGTGTTGTTTTCACTTCTGTTACCCACTTGAAAATGCATTGGATTTGCATGATCAGAACGTGTGTCTGTCTTTTTCCTGCAGTTACAAGTTTACACTGGATCAGTTGTACCCCCTGATGGAGGCAGTGGTTCTGCGGGCTGAGTCGTACAGCGAGTGGCTCTGTAACATTCAGGACATCGTGGAGAACAAAGGAAACAAGAAAAGAGGTGCTTATTCAGCAGGACCGATTCAATTGTGTGCTCATTTTGAGTCAATTGGTTGTCTAACAATTCTGGTTCTATTTCAGCTTTGGAGGAGCTTCACAGCCTGATTGAACAAGCGGAAACGAAGGTGTTTCCCCCAAACAGCCTCCTGGATCAGCTGCGGACAATCACCTCCGAGGCCGACAAAGTGGCTGTGATGGCTCAGCAGCTCCTCAACGGGAAGAGGCAGACGAGGTGTGGCTGACATACGATGTGCATTTTTTGTCAATCCAAAGAGTTACGCAATAAGATGGATCGTTTTTGCGATCGACCCTTTTTGTGCATTGTCCAAATTGTGTTTTCCTGACCTCCAATCGTGTATACAGAAGACCGTATCTTGGCCTTTGTTCCAGGTATCGTTCTGGAGGAGGAAAGTCTCAGAGCCACAATGAGCTGACAGTGGAGGAGCTGAGATCTTTTGTCCAGCAGTTAGACGACCTGCCGTGTAACATCCGACAGGCTCCTCTACTGAAGGTTTGTTGCACGTTTTGTGACTCCTGCAAGAAGTGGACTGACGTCGTGGTTCGGTTTGAACTTTAAACTTTGCAGACATCTTAAGTCCAACTAGTTAAATAGATCAAAGGTCACTTGTTAATGATCAATCTGTGGAATGTGACCTCCAGGACCTGCTGACCCGGGTGGACGACTTCAAACAACGCAGCGAGCAGCTCCTCTCCGACGAGTCTCCCAGCCCGCAGGAGCTGCAGGACCTGCTGGACGTGAGTCTGGGCCTGGACGTGGAGCTGCCACAGCTGCCCCTGCTGAGGGAGAGACTGGAGCAGGCGCGCTGGCTGGAGGCCGTGCAGCAGGCCAGCAGCCGGCCGGACAGCCTCTGCCTGGACACCATGAGGAGGCTGATCGACCAGGGCGTGGGCCTGGCTCCTCACAGCTCCGTGGAGAGAGCCATGGCCCGTCTCCAGGAGCTGCTGACGGTGTCGGAGCAGTGGGAGGAGCGGGTTCTCACCCTCCTAGAAGCCAGGTGAGGACATAAAGCTTGACTCAACTGCATACTCAAAGGGTGCGTTCCAATTCCTTCCTTAATTCTCAACCTTAACCCTCGTTCCTCAAAAAGCGCGCTCCCGCGAGGTGCAAGTGCTGTCCCAATTCTTATGAAGTCAAGTTGAGGAGTGAGTTTAAGTAATGAAACAGCCGCTACATTCCTTAAAACCGAGTGTCGGGCACCTACCTTAAAAGTAAGGGTTACCCAGAATGCATTGCGTTATTTACAGTTAAAACAAAACGGCGAGCTACAAATGTATTTTCTTAATGGATATCAATATTCTGAAAAACATTGTATTCTCTTAGTTTGGGCTAATGTCATGGATTAGTTACCTCATTGTTGCTTAAGTTTTTTTTAAATTTTACGATCTTTTGTCAATTGCGGCCTGCAGCGGTGCTGTTGCTATTGTTGCTACGGCTTATTCTCTCCTGACTTGATAGACTCAATGCCGCTTTGGCGTAATGCTGCCCCCTATCAACTGAGGAAGTATCTGCATTTAAGGAGTGTCCTGTTTCTTGCCGTTGACACTTGGTTTTGAGGGTAAAGATTTAGGTTTAAGGTTGAGGATTAAGGAAGAGAATTGGAGTTGGGCCTAATTGTGAAATGCGAGACACAAGGATGACGGTAACACAACCAACCCGATTGTACTCGCTTAGAGTGAGTGTCGGAATGGTTGTGTACAACGAACAAACATCTGAGGTCCTTCAGCGACTTACATAATGACAAATCAGCAGTTTGTGCGTCACTAATCAAAAGAAATGTTCAGTGTGGGAAAAGTGCTACCAACTGAAATTCAAACGTTGTGCGGTGAATTGTTCCACGTCTGCAGAGCAGGACTGTGCTGAATTAAGAGGATTATGGTGGTGTGACAGTACTTAACCTGCTAATAGCTCCACAGAGATGAAACGCGACACTCAACCTGATGTTTGATTCTCTCTCAAGATCCATTCGGTGGAATTTCCCTTTAATTTAATCTGATTAAGTACAGTACGTTTCCTAAAGCATGTGTGTCTCCTCACAGGTCTCTTCCCAGCATGGAAACGCTCGACGATGCCCTTCAAGAGGTCGAAAACATCCCTGCTTATCTGCCCAACTGTTTGCAGCTGAAGGATGTTGTCACCAAGGCCAAGAAGTGGCTCCACGAAGCCGAAACACTGCAGGTAGGCGAGGCTTTCAACTCAAACTGCGTTTTCCGCTCTGTAGCCTTCGAGCTCGCAGTGTTTCAATCATTAATCTTGCTTGTGCTCGTTTGCAGCTCGGCGGCCGTATTCCTGTGCTGGACAGCTTATCTGAGCTGGTTCTCAGAGCAGAGGGTCTCCCCGTCCGGCTCGAGCCCCTGAGTCGACTGGAGGCGCTCATCGCCGACGTGCAGAGTTGGAAGGAGAGCGCAGCGAAGACATTCCTACTGAAAAACTCCCCCTTCTCTCTTTTGGAGGTAAACACGTTGTTGCTTAAATTTTTAAATAAAGTTTGGGGGGGAAAAAAACGTGTTATTGCTTCTCAGGCTTCACACTTGTCCTCCAAATGTTTACAACTTTACACTAATTGGTGTTTGTGTTCTCAGGTCCTCTGTCCAAGATGTGATGTTGGGTCCATGCACCAAAAGTCGAAATCCAAGAAAGTGAAAGAAGCTCCACAACTCGGCAAGAAGACTTCAATGAAGCTGGACTCGGTGTCTGATGTGGAGCGAGCGCTCTCCGAGGGCAAAGACTCGGCTTCTGCTGTGTGTACAAATGGGTTCTTTGTTTTTCTTCAGCATTTTAATGAAACTGCCTTAAGATGATAGTTTAACTGCCAGAAACCTTCGATTCATTTATTTATAAATGCATACCTGCCATAGGGCCTGAGTCAGGACACCTTCAGTTGTTGCACAACAGAGCACAGCTTCAAAACAGCAGTTTTATTATGACTAATGACACTAATTGGCTGTCTTTTGAGCCTGCTGCCTGAGAGCCTGAAATCAGGGCACAAGTCTAAAGGTTGATTGTAGTTGAAAGCAAGCTGAGAAACATGATTGTGTTCCTATCCGTCATACCAGGACTGGTGGATTTAAATTGACACCTGTGAATGATCTCATAGCTGAGAATGAAGTGTAATTTTGACTCACTGCCGTTTTAAATTTTCACCCTCTCTCTCTGCTGACAGATGACCACCCTGGCCGAGGTGCGGCAAAGGGAGATGGAGACGTTGTTGGCGCTGAGGGCGTCGAACGAGTCCAAGCTTCTTCCCGCCGAAATCGCCGGCGCGCTGAGCGTTTGCGTTTGCCAAAAGGCTCCTTCGGGTGCCATGGTGCAGTGCGAGCTCTGCCGAGAGGTCTACCACCGCGGCTGCGTCACGACCGCCGGAGACCTCGAGTACGGCCAGGCGTGGCTTTGCCCGCTCTGCCAGCGGTCGAGGAAACCGCCCCTGGACAAGGTGCTTCCTCTGCTGGCCTCGCTGCAGAGGATTCGGGTTCGCCTGCCCGAGGGGGACGCGCTCCGCTTCCTCATTGAGAGGACGGTGCGATGGCAGCACAGAGTTCAGCAGGCGTGCACAGATGGAGTGCTGGAGAACGTTACAGAGACGGTAAATACGGGCGATGGTTTAACTGGATTTTTTTCCCGCTCCTCCTTAATTCCTGTTGAATTGCTTGTTGACAACACGGGATCTGTTGTGTTTCAGCGGGTCGGACAAAAAGTGTCATCCTATCTGACTCAGGGAGCGAACGGCTCATCGCCTCATTTAGAGCACCAGACGATTCCTCTCCACGGTCAGTGTCGAAGCGTCCGCTGTCCGAACTGTTGTCCTGATCTTTCCGTACCGACTGCCCGTCTCTGAAGTCTCCGTTACTCACGTTGCGTCGCAGGACTCAGTTCGGAGCTGGAGGAAATGATGGTGGAGGGATTCCTGCTGCAGGTCACTCTGCCCGAGACTGAGCAGCTGTACAGATATCTGATGTACAAGCTGGCGCCTCCGCCCTCGCACAGTGCCCCCTGTGGGAACAGCACAGAGCAGGACCAACATAGAAAGAGCTCACACCACCATCATCATCACCACCACCACCACAAGGTGATGAAAGGAGATAGTTTCTTGTGGAACTCGGTTATGTTTCGCACTCTGTACAGTGTGTGTGTGTGTGTGTGTCTGTTTTTTGGGGGGGTCATTAAAGTGAGGAACTTTTTTTGTCATCGACAGAACGGAGTGTCTACTCTGAAAAAGGAGGCAGTGAACGGTGAGAGCAAGAAGACCAAGAGACGCAAGGAGAGCTCCGACTCTCAACACAGCAAGAAGGCCAAGAAAAGCCACAAGAAGTCCAAGAAAAGCAAAGAAAGGAGGGAGGAGTCCAAGAAGGCTTCTTCCCCGACGCACACGGTGTCCGACCCTGCTGCCTCCGATTCGGACGAGGACTTCTCGCTGTGTGCTGCGCCGTGGTGCCGAGAGCCGGAAGGAGACGAGGTGCGTCTACGCTCCGCTTCTGTACTCCTAATCCGAGTCACGTTTCCGGAAGAATACAAATGACACCGCGTTTTTCCTTTCGATCTCACTCGTTTCAGGTGAACTGGGTCCAGTGTGACGGCAGCTGCAATCAGTGGTTCCACCAGGTCTGTGTGGGACTGTCGGCTGAGCGAGCAGAGAAGGAGGACTATATTTGCATAAGCTGCACACAGCCAGATTACGAGCGAGGAGAATGAAGACCAAAAAGTTTTGTTGAAGGATCAGCAGTTTTTTGTTTTTTTTTCTTTTTTGTTTTTGTCCCTCGCTGTGAGCCACAGCACTTCTCCGCTCACACCTGAACTCTGTGTGACCCTGTGGCCTCTCCTCCCCCTCGCCCTCAGTGAACACGGTGCTATCCTCTTTGTTTCCCCTCCCAGAGTTATTAAAGACTTTTCTCTGTTTTTTTTTTTGGGTTTTTTTTGGTCACACGGCTGAGTTTTCAGCCCATCAACTAATTCTTTCTGAAACTTTCCAAGACTCGATGCAGATGTGTTAACGTGAACCAACAGCGCAGGGATTTTTTCAACCAAAAGAATGTCAGTTTGACATTTTGAGAACCTTTTTGTTTTCTTTTACATGCATCTGAACAATGTGAAACTTAACTTTCTCTTGTAGAGTAAATATTATTTATCTAAGCAATAGCTGAACAGATTAATTTAGGTTCAGTTGACCTAAACTATATTTGTGTGTAGAAATACTTTGATAACACGCCTTCCTAAAGCAAAAACCCCGAAGAATCCACTTGATGAATTTTGTCATACAACACCATCAAAAATTGAAACCGAAATGGGTCATCGATCCAGAACGTGCAGACGTTTTGCACTTCGCCTCTGTCCTTTACCAAGTCTGACTGTGACACCGAGTCGGTTTCCCCCTTTTTTGCGCTGTCTGCGGAGGGAAAGTAAAGTCCTGGATCCCTTGTTATTTCCGGAGAGGGTGTCTTTAAATATTTTCAACAAGCTAGTATGAACTGTCCGACATCAAAGGAATGTACATTTTCTTTTAGGGTTGGATTTTCCCTTTACGGTTGAGGTTGAAAATATTGTGTCGACTTTGACTCGACACGGACTGTGTGATTTCTTTGCCACGGGTAAATGACCTTTTTCTGCTCCTTTGGGTAAATAATATAATTCATATGTTGCAGTTTGCATTATAAAATAAAATGTTTGTTCTGACGTATTCAGACTCTTCAATCCTCACAACACTGTCAGATGTAAACGTGTATGTTGTTGGTCTCATTGTTCACATTTAATGGATGAAATGCATCACAAGGAGTTCCTGTCGAGATGTGGGGTTTGTTCTGATAACTCCCCTATTTATATTTTTTCAGTTGAAAGATAGGTGAGTCTGTGAATTGGGTATTGCAGAAAAGAGAAAAGCACAAACAGCAAAGGCTCAATTGTAGATGTTAACAGAAGTCCTACAGCCTCCACTTTATTGATTTAAAACAAACACACACACAAAAACGAAAATCAGCTCGTCACCTGCTTTCAGGTGTTGTTTTTATGTTTTTTTCCCCTTTTGAAACTCTTTCACCCACCTCCTATAACACCAGAGTTACTTTGGCAGTTTATTTGACGAAACAGCTGTATGAATGTCTGGTTCACACTTTTTTTTTCTTTTTCTTTTTTTTTTTTTTTTAAAAACATCAGTGCTTTTAAAACTGCCCCCAAAATTGACTGTCGCCCTCTGTTGGTTTATTTGCACACAAAAAATAACAGTGAAGACAAAGACTCTCACCAACAGACCAAAGCAAAACCCTTCAACATAAGAGGCAATTTTGCTTTGAAATCAATAGTGTGTTATTCTGTTCTTTCTTTGAAACGCGTAACACAAGTCTAAACCCCTGCATGTAGTCTTCGATGTCGGAGCCTGAAAGCCTTAACTCGGGGAAACACTTCCTCTTACTATCTCTCGGGGGTGTGGTCTGTCGACGTCACCATCTCGCCATTTTCCTCCTGTTGTTGTTAGCCTGTTAGCCGGACGGGCTAATCTTTTCATGCATCACCGGTTCTGAAACAAACCGACGTGTTTCCAGCGCCTCCAAACTGGGCTCCTGCCGGTGAACCAGGCTCGCTTCATCCCCTCCAGCATGGACGAGGAGTACAGCGGCGGCAGCGGCGGCGGTGGCGGCGGCGGTGGTGCAGGAGAGTGGGAGGGCGTGGAGGGGCACCTGGTGAGGGGGCGACTTGTTGCTGGTTGGCGCCCGCTAGCTGGGCAACGTTAGCCTGGCTGTGTGTCACTGCTTCGCTGAGCTCCGCGGTCTCGGAGGTTTTCCTCCGCTGCTGATCTGATCCGCAAACTGGGATCTTGCAGGCGGCTCAGTTAGCTTCAGGCTAACTGTCCGCACAGCAGCTGCTGTCAGAGGAAAGTTTATTAGCACGAGTTACTGCTAAATTAGCCTGGTTTCTGTCCGACACCGGGTATTCACTCCTGCAGGACCTTCCGTTTTAGTCGTATATGAAGTTATTTTACTCAAGTATCGATGAAATACCTGACAGTACCATTGTGTTTCTTTCGTTGCATCACGTTTCAGTGCCCAGATGCGTGTTTTACAGCTTCACTTCACAGACAGTATGCATAAAGATGAATGAAGGTGGATACAATCAGACTCTGATGAGACCACACGGGGATATTCAGTCCTCTGCAGCTCGAAACTTTAAAATACGAGAAGAGCAACACAAAAAAGAATACACAAGGAGAACAATAAATATCAATGTATATTACACGTTGATATATAATCAACATTATATGGCTGTATATTATATGTTTATATACATTTACATAAGCTAAGTTTGGAGTTGGATTGAAAAGGAATCTCTCACTGTTTGGGTCCACACACACACACACACACTCACACTCACTCAGAGACTCACTTTGATCTGGGAAGCGTCTGTAAGTTTCAGAACTGTCAGTTTTCCTGTTGGCTTTCGTCAGCTGCACTCCGAGTCAGAGGCCTCAGCATCCCTCTGCGTTTGTCTCACAGGAGGACGGTTATGTCGAGGGCGAGAATGACGGCAAAACCCAGGAGGACTGTCTGCAGAAGTTCTCCAGCAGAGATTACATCATGGAGCCCGCCATCTTCAACACCCTCAAAACGTACGCGCGCGTCTCCTCAATCGACCGGAGGAAGTCCCTCTGATTTGATCCCCTCCGTTTCCGATCGAGAGCTGCCTCGATCAAGCGGCGCCCGTGACGATGTTGTTGTCGTCGCAGGTACTTCCAGGCAGGAGGCTCTCCTGAACACGTGATCCAGCTGCTGTCTGAGAACTACTCTGCTGTGGCTCAGACTGTCAACCTGCTGGCTGAGTGGCTCATCCAGATGGGTAGGTGGCCACGGACTCACCGTTGCGTCCGCAAGCGTTGGGCCTGTTATTTATGACCACACCTGTTCATTCATTGTTGCAGGCGTGGAGCCCGCTCAGGTCCAGGAGCGAGTAGAAAACCACCTCAAGAGTCTCCTGATCAAACACTTTGACCCTCAGAAGGCTGATTCCATCTTCACGGTCGAAGGAGAGGTGAGATCTATTCAACGCCTTCACCAAAACGCACGCTGAGTGTTTTTATCAAGTTGTCGCTGACGTTTTTATGACCCAAACTGCGGCGGCCTCGTGCGCTTGCAGACGCCGGCGTGGCTCGAGCAGATGATCGCTCACACGACGTGGAGGGATCTTTTCTACAAGCTGGCTGAGGCTCATCCCGACTGTTTGATGCTCAACTTCACTGTGAAGGTAAAACAGCAACACAGCAGTCAGTGATGCTTAGTAGCATCAGTGTTGTAAACAGGGCGTGACAGTTGAGCATGATCCTGGTGAAACAAGTCTTTGTGTGTGTGTGTGTGTGTGTGTGTGTGTGTGTGTGTGTGTGTGTGTGTGTGTGTGTGTGTGTGTGTGTG
>JASSRZ010000072.1:7883203-7928933 GCA_032164315.1 Malacoctenus gilli | reverse complement strand
GTGTGTGTGTGTGTGTGTGTGTGTGTGTGTGTGTGTGTGTGTGTGTGTGTGTGTGTGTGTGTGTGTGTGTGTTCAGCTCATTTCAGACGCAGGTTACCAGGGGGAGATCACCAGCGTGTCCACAGCCTGCCAGCAGCTGGAGGTGTTTTCTCGGGTGCTGAGGACGTCTTTGGCCACGCTGCTCGACGGAGGAGAAGAGAACTTGGAGAAAAACTTGCCAGAATTTGCTGTGAGTCTTTTATTCAAATGAAACTGATAAAAATGATCTTTTTTTTTATTCCTTGAAACACCACTTTGTTTTTGTATATCTGATTTCGTACATAAAACATTTTTAAAACATTTTGGTTAAAAAAAAAACAACAACACAATTTGATGTGTTTGTCACTCAACGTTTAGCAGTGTCACCTCAACATAGTAATAAACTCCAGCTTGTGGGAGTGAGTCAGTACATGTGTTGTGGTCAAGAGGTGATTTCAGCTGAGCGGTCTCCCTCCTCTCCTGCAGAAGATGGTCTGTCACGGCGAGCACACGTACCTGTTTGCTCAGGCCATGATGTCGATCCTCGCTCAGGAGGAGCAGGGAGGCTCAGCCGTCCGCAGGATTGGACAGGAGGTGCAAAAGTCGGCACACGAAAGGTTGGTTGACCCACCGAGCAGGAAGGTTACGGCGAGATGTGCTCAGTGAGGAAAACGTGTAAGCCTCAGTCCTTGCTGACTGTTTTGCGTTTTGGCTTCTCAGAGGTCACGATGCCAGTCAGATCACGCTCGCGCTCGGCACGGCGGCGGCCTACCCTCGAGCCTGCCAGGCGCTGGGCGCCATGCTGTCCAAAGGGGCCCTGAATCCGGCTGATATCACCGTGCTGTTCAAGATGTTCAGCAGCATGGACCCTCCTCCCGTCGAGCTGGTGGGGACAACGCCCTCTCTCCCTGTGGCGAAAGGCGCGGCGCGATGTGGTCTGAACAGAGCGTGCGCTTTTTCTGTCTGCAGATCAGAGTGCCGGCCTTCCTGGACCTGTTCATGCAGTCCCTCTTTAAACCCGGATCAAAAATCAACCAGGACCACAAACACAAATACATCCACATCTTGGCCTACGCCGCCAGCGTGGTGGAGACCTGGAAAAAGGTGAAGCATCGGGATGTTGTACAAATTGATCTTTGTGTTGCAGTATAAATATTTGATACTCCGAAGTTTTGGCTTGTACATGCTTCATTCTATCTTTTTTCTTTTAAATGTATCTGATTCATGACTTCATCGTTTTTCTTTAAGCTCCAGTAACTTCTACCGTATATTAACACAAACTGTATTTGCTCTTTCAACGACTCGATTTTTTTCTCTTACTTGGTGATAAAAAATCTTGCTGCGTTTCCACCTCATCTCAATGATTGTAGAAAAGCCTAAAACATCTTTCCTTTTTCTTGACTTTATCACAGAACAAACGAGTCAACATCAATAAAGACGAGCTGAAGTCGACGTCGAAGGCCATCGAGACGGTGCACAACCTGTGCTGCAACGAGAACAAAGGAGCGACGGAGCTGGTGGCCGAGCTGGGAACTCTGTACCAGTGCATCAGGTGACCGGACCACCGACCCCTGTTGTTTGACTGAACAGTTAAACGGAGCCCTTCTGGGTCTTTGAAGACAGTTTAATGTTTCAGTATCATGAGAAAGTTGAGACGGTCAAGTTGAAGAGTTGATATGAAAAGACAGAAAACACGAATGCAGGGCTCACACCTACCGATTTTCATAGTCGCAGACGAACGGCTGACAGTCTTCATGAGTCGCGGCGTGCTCCCGTCATCTCCATCGTTAAGTTTGAGGTGGTAATCTGCAGTCTGCGACCGCGTTCCGTACCGGTCTTTCCCGAGTCTTTGGGCTTGCGATAAAATCAAACGTGTTTGATATTATCGCAAGTCGCAGTGACGTCACACAACCAGCAACCAATGAGCACTGAAAAAAGGCGGGACCAGGAAGTCAGACAGTCAATAACAAACACATCGAAGGACGGAGGGGAGCGAACCGCAAACGAGCCGAAATGGAATGTCCAAAAGAGGGCGCTACTGGTGGAGCTGTGGGCAGAGCAGCCATGCTTGTTCAATATCAACTGCTCATTATGTTTTCATGCCATGACCTCGTTTGCTTCTTTTTGTTGGTTTTTTTTTCGCTATGAAACACTGCACTGACAAGTGCTGTAGCTAACAGCTGCTTCTCCTCCATTGTTGACAAACATCCACTGAGCATGATGGGAAAAAAATGGAAAAAAAATCTCATCATAGTCTTTTAATTAGTGCGACTAAAAACTCTCAACACTAGTTTTTGGATGTGAGCTGATAGTCTTGCCAGAGTCTTTTCTCACTCTTTTCAGAGTCTTCTGGTGTGAGCCCAGCTTAAGTTGCTGTATTCAGGGGGCGTAAACGTCGTGTCACTGGTGCTTTTCTCTCAGTCTGACCCCCTGACTGCTCGCTAACAAGACCACCGTGTCTTCAGGTTTCCAGTTGTGGCCATGGGGGTCCTGAAGTGGGTGGACTGGACGGTGTCGGAGCCGCGGTACTTCCAGCTGCAGACAGACCACACGCCTGTACACTTAGCTTTGCTGGACGAGGTACGGTCGCAGAAAAAGGTTTGAAGTTTGCCTTCGCGTCACGACAACAGTGAACTCGAACCGTGTCCCGTCTCTCTCTGCACAGATTTGCACGTGTCACCAGCTGCTGCACCCGCAGGTCCTCCAGCTGCTCATCAAGCTCTTTGAGACGGAGCACTCGCAGCTGGACGTCATGGAGCAGGTGCGTGCGCTCGCGTCACGCCCGCACTTTTGTTTGCGCGGCGATAACGTGACTCTCCGCTGACGGCCTGTTTTGTCCCTGTAGCTGGAGTTGAAGAAGACTCTTCTGGACCGAATGGTTCATCTGCTGAGTCGTGGTTACGTCCTGCCCGTCGTCGGTTACATCCGCAAGTGTTTGGAGAAGCTGAACACGGACATCTCGCTCATTAGATACTTTGTTACCGAGGTAACGGCTGCTTTACATCAAGAGAAAAAAAAAAGCTTGGCATGGCATTTCATGGCATTTTGGTACAGATTGAAAATTAGTGAGTAGACAAACTGTGTTTTAGTGTCGGTATTCATTCTCTCTAACTGGACAAACCATCTTCTCTACATTTCCAGTGTCATGTTGTCACCAGACTACAGCGGAAACCTCAATTGTAATCTGAAACACGTATGTAGCGTGACATTGCAGCCCCACGTCCAACATCAGTTGTGTGTGTTTGTAGGTGCTGGACGTGATCGCGCCTCCCTACACGTCCGATTTCGTTCAGCTCTTCCTGCCCATCTTGGAGAACGACAGCATCGCAGGAACCATCCGCACGGAGGGAGAGCACGACCCCGTGGCCGAGTTCATCGGTAGGTGATCACAATCACTCGGAAGAGCGGCGGTGAATTCAGCGCTACGTCAACGCCAAGCGCCACACTTGAAACCTCAATGATGATGGTTGCAGCTCAGATTCTCCTGCTGCAGCACTGACGCGAGTCCGATTTGTCTTTTTCAGCTCACTGCAAGTCGAACTTCATCATGATCAACTGAGGTGGAGCGAGCTCATGCGGTCATGTGAGGGATCGCGCCCAAAGACAATGTGTCGTCAGTGACAACCACAGGCGCCAGCCTGATGTGCACAGCTGGAAATGGACTTTTCATTTCAACCAAATGAGCAGAGGTGAATGTCAGCGGAGGCGACGCAGAGACAAACTCGACGAGCTGTGTGAGAGTACGACAAAAGTTCGACTGCTGGAAAAAAAAAAGAAAACCCTAAGACGCAGCTACAATGTTTCTTTTTCACCTGTATAGTTGATTTTTTTTTATGTTGCTTCGAGCATTTTGAAATAAAACTCCGACAATGACTCGTGCTTGAATTTTGTAGAATCAGGATCTTAAATTGTCAACATTTGTGACCAACGAAACAAGACGACTGATGCAGATTAAGGTTTTTCCACGAGCATCGACTTGACTCCACTCGCTTTTTAAGGTTTCCCATGAGGCGATGTCACCTGCTACCCGATCTTTTTTTTTTTTTGCACCTCCAGGACAATGTTTTAAGCACCTCAAGTGAATTGTGTGAAAAGAATTGATTTTAGATCCGTTTCCTCGTGCGTTACGTCCGATTTATCTTCTGAGATTTTCCCTGACAGAAAGAATGAAACTCGTGCGAGGCTTCACTTTTAGTGTCGTTTTATTGGCATAGTTTGATTCGGCAAAATTTCAATAGTTGTCCCACTTCCGAAGTGCAGATTGTTCAGCGTGAAAAAACAAAAAAAATCCCAGCATATTCAGTGCAAATAAGGCACATTTCTGTTTCTTGGCGTGAAGAAAGTAAGAAAAAAAACCGGCGACACCTTGTCGAGAGACATTGTGCGGAGCCTCACAGCTCTCACCGACACGACTCAATCTTGGAGCAGCAGTGCAGGATAAACCGTTCCCGCTGCGTTCTTTGGCTGAGTTTGCACACACACACATTAAAAAATGATTTCCTATTTTCTCCTCTTGATGTCAGTTGAAGGACTTGTGGCTTTCTTAGTGCTCATGTCGACTTTTCAACTCTATCGACTCTCCTTTCGAAACAGATTTCTGAGGCAGCATCTGAAAGTTTGACTGTTCAACAGTCTGAAATGAAGAGATTTGATCGTCTGCGTCGATGTCAGCCGGTCTGATGTCCGACAGGATGACTCAGGCACTGATTACACCTAAAAAAAAACAACCCGATCTTCCCTTTTCAGCTTTAAAGTACAAAAAAATAAAAAATAAACAGCCTCCTAACATGATGCACAACAGGGCTCATGGCGTGGTGCTGTGCTGCGCTCCTCTACATGTAGGACTTGGGGACGATGGGGTCTCCGTACATGCAGTCCTCCTCCAGCGCCAGGTTGTACTTGCTGCCACTTCCTCCTTTGTAGGCGCTGGTGACGATCCTGAGCCAGCCCTTCTCACCCTGAACACACCACACATTCGTGTTCATTAAGCGAGGTCGTGACATCAAGTGTCTGCAGTTTCCAGGTCACCGCAGTGGCAACAGCCGAGACTTTTACAGCACTACAATACGTTCTTATCAGTGAGACTTAATTTACTCAGGATTTAGAGGAATTTTTCAAGCAAACAACGTTTCTCCGCCATGTTCAGTGTAGTGAATGACAGAGTTCCTGAACACTCGCAGGACATTTAAAAGGTTCCTTAAAAACAGACGTTTTTCATGTAAAAGAAACAACGAATCACAGCTTGAGAGCTCAGAGCTGATGATTCGAGCAAAAACAGGCAGAAAAACGAATGTGCGAGAGTTTCGTTTCCCCTGCAGGAGGGAGGGGGGACTCACCCAAGGCTCCCCCCAGGAGTTGCGAACCACCCAGTACTCCACGGCATCCTCCACGCCCCACCCAGCCACCGACACGATGTGGTTGATGAAAGCTTCCTCCTGGTACTCCGAGTACAGGCCTCCGGTGTAGGCGTCCAGCTTGTCTGTGGCCATGATCCCACAGCTACACACAGACACAGACACACAGAGACAGACAGAGACCGACACACACAGACAGAGACCAACGGACACAGACAGACACGGACACACACACACCGACAGAGACACAGACAGAGACACAGACAGAGACACAGACAGAGACACAGACAGAGACACAGACAGAGACAGACACAGACAGACACCTCAAGTCATCTCCAGGAAAATGTGAATGTGATAATGTGGGACTTTGTGTGGCAGCAGCACAGTTATTACAAATATCTGTAAAACATCAGAACGCCAAAACGGGGCGGAGCTCAGCATCCCACCAAGGGAAGAGCCAATAAAAGCTCAGCGAACAGATCGACAACTGCTGCTTGGTGCTGCACGTGTCCTCTAAGTAGATTTAAAGTGCTATAAACAGAGATCCTGCTGCCTGCAGCAACCAGAGTCCATTCGGGCTCGCACACTCCTGTCTCTTTAAAAACAGGGACGATCACACTGAATCACCGACCTGATGGGGCCTCGCGCATAGATCTCAGCCATCATCTTCTCCCTCCCGCTGACCGCTCCGTAGTCGCTGACTTTCCACAGAGTGTAGTTCTTCACAATGTTGCACTTTCCGAAGGTGGTGCAGGTGCCGCACTCGTTGAACGGTTTGCACTCTGGAGAGGGAGGGACAGAGTCAGAGCGGGACAGCGAGCGCGGCTGCGGACTCTGTCCACCGAGGGACGCACTCACTCTGGTCTTTGGCCTGGTAGTTGTTGCAGGTCTCGTCGGGGATCCCGTGAGTGCTCGCGTACTCCCAGACCCCGCTGTGATCGCCGCCGTGGCAACTGCCGGCGTCGCCGCAGTCGATCACGTGCTGGACGGACAGATAGGCGGAGGGCCACGCCGCTTTACGCTTGATGTTGATGCGATCTGAGGAGAAAGTGATCAGAGAGGTCAGTTTCGCTCCCTGATGGACGGTTGGGGGAGGGGGGGGGGGGTGTCCCGCGATGGCAAGGCGGCGTGACCCGTACCTGCCATGGCGCTGGTGCTGCCGTGCGCCCAGCAGGAGCCACAGTACTGCGGGATGTGCTGGTTGCGGGTGGTGCTGACGTAGTTGATGCCATTGATGTTCCTCCAGTCCCACTCTTTGGGCAGCTCAGAGATGTTCAAGTACTCGTGAGGACGCGGCGCAGTCCTGTGGACGCAGGCGTCGTTAGGTTTGGGCTCTGCGGAGGCGAGACACTCAAAACGGAGGCGAGAAGTTTCAGTTGTGTTTCCTGAAAATGTGATCAAAAATTCGTCGGAGTTTCACAGTGACTGTAGCAGAAGTAGTGATAAGTTTAGGGCTACCTGCTGCGGTCGTCACGGAAACGGGGTGAAACAGCTTACAGCTCAACTTCGAGCACATCTGAATAATAAATGACTAAATTTCACTGGGATGAAAGAAAAATGCGTGTCAGGACGAAGCAGCGCATGAAGCCGACGTTATGAGGTGATGAAATGAAACCCGACGCTGAATGAATCGAGTCACAGCGGCTCCAGTTGATGTTGCTCTCGGTGCAGCGGAGATCCGATACTTCCTGCAACTTTGCAGCTCAAAAACATAAAAGTGTGTGAGAGAAATTCAACATTACTGCCTGGTGCGTGTGGAGGGTTTTACTTCCTGCAGACTAAACTTCCCTCAGACTCAAAGTAACTTCTGACTGTAGCTTTGTTTTCCCCACTTCTCTAGTTTCTGTAGGGAAGCAAAACACTTAACAAAAACTAATATGCATATAATTGACCTCATTCGTACTGTTTTATAGACACAAAATGTCTTCTGCTGCTTTGTTAAACAATATAAATCAGAATAGTGACTATAAACTTGCATTCATTCATCTTTTAAGCCAATAACACACCGATGGAGAATTTAGTCACCAACTGACTCAATTTATTTCTAAATTTAGTCATTTAAGTAGAAAAAACATTGTTACGGCTCACGCCTGTTTTCTTTTCCCTTGCCCTGCCCACCAGCTCCCTCATCACCTGGCCCTCATCATCCCATCAGCTGGGTATAAAGGCAGAGCCGGCCCAGCAAACAGTGGCCGTGGGTCCTCGGAGGCTGCAGCACCTTTTTCGTTACTGCTGCCTCAGTGGTTTTTTCTGTGTTAGTTAATTGACTTTTGTTTCATGTTTTTGTCAGTTACGTATGTTTTTCTTCAATAAATTTTTGTTGAAACGCTTTTGTAAACGGAAACCACCTCCCAGCCAGTTCTTTTTCCACGCCCGGGAACATTCTTTTATTCAGTTACCGTGCCATGCCCTAGACCTTCACAATTGGCACGTAACAAACATGTATGCTATTAAAGCTGTGAGCTGAAGCTGAACTCGCTGAAGAGTCACGGCTCAGTTTTTTCCACGAAAACACACAGTCGCTGGTTCAGTCACTGAAAAACTTCCTGGCTGTGATTCAGCAAAACCTCGTGATCTGCAGAGCTGACTGAGGTTGTTGACTCATAATCCGATTGGTTTACTTACTTGTTCTGGCACAAAAACAGTAGAAAGTGAAAGCAACCTATCGCCTCTGTATTGTTGCCGTTTCACTGTTTGCATCATGCTACTAGAGTTCAATGTCACCGGCTGAGCTCTGCAGAACGACTGTAAACAGTGTAAACAGTGTTAACAGTGAAGCGTCGCTGTGAATCAACCTGCTGCTGGTCAGGATTAACTAAACCCAGCTAGCGGCTAACTTTAGCAGGCAAGCTGTGAGACAGAAGGAGCTGTTTTTTTCTCGTCAACTTGCCGCGGGAGGAGCGCGGCTCGGTCGCGGAGCTCACCTCACACCGAAGCTCTCCGTCCTCGGCGTGCGGACGTAGCAGGGCTCCTTGGGGTTGAAGAAGACACCGGCGGACGCGACGGACAGCGCGGCGGACAGCAGCAGCAGCTGCGCGGCGGAGTGAGCCATGGAGACGCGGTGCAGGGCCGCAGGACACAGGAGGACAGAAACTGACAAGCACAGACAGAGACAGACACTGAGGACTGGGTGAGCTACACGCTGCTCCTTATCAGACCGCTGGGGGGGAGGCGACGGTCACGTGACCCGCAGAAGGTCACATGTTTCATAAGGAAGTCAGGACTCATCCAGGCAGGGGCAAAGAGCTCCGTGGCAGACACATTTAGGACAAAACGACAGGACCAATGCAGCGAATCCAGAAAAATGCACTGACCTGTCCTTAAATGTCGCACACAGAAAAACTAAGGAAATTATTCGCTTATTGTTTTGTTGAGTCTAACACTGAAAACAAACTTTAAGTTTGCAAAACGCATCAGCAATGCTATTTTTTGTAGCGATTTATTTGATCCGTTTTCTTATGATTGGTTTTCAATGTGTTACTCGATATTTCTAAAATAAAGATTAAAATTAAAAATGTCAAATTAAAAACGTGTTTCTTTTGACAATACGAACTTTTTCAAATGACTTTTTCTCCTTTAGTTTGGAGTCAATATATTATCTCTTTTGTCTGGTTTAGAATAACACAAGCTAAACACAACAGTTTAAAAATATGCCATCATGTATCACGTGGTTTCAGAGAAAAATGCTCTTCCTCTGAGTTGCGAAGTGGATCAGTTTGGCCTCTTTTTTCCACAGAAGTGGGAAACGCTGTAGGAGACACAAGTATAGCATTCAACTTCAAGCTCTTCCTGATCTCTCTTGGCAAGAACACCATTCTGATACTTGCCACAGATTGGGGGAGGGTTTGAATAAAAAAGTGTTTACTGAACATGCACACAGAAGACTGATGGCACCGCCTTTATTGAAGGACAACACATGATTGTCACAAGGGTGGAAAAAAAAAACAACACACACATCTCATTTGTGCAGGAATCTGACTAACACTTCTACATGTTGCGAGTGCCTTTTAATGCTGACACAGCAACTCACTGTTTATGTGACACCACGGTGAAACTGTAAAACTGCAATGAGCACTCAGTTTGGTTCTGGCATCAAACCGTTCACACAGGCTGAACACGATGTGGTGATGGAGAAACACCTCGAGATAAAAACCCATCTGGAGTCGATATTTTTTTCCAACGACGAGACAAGATGTATGGCAGAATCCTGGATTTGCATAAAGTGGCAACAATGACGATTAACTGTAGATCTGAAACCAAAGTTATGAGTGAAAAATCAGAACTAGCATCCATGTAAAATCAGTTGGAAACAGAAAAAAAGCCTGAAAGAATATATCACGAAGACAAATTGCCTGGAGAATGAAGAGTCTAACAAGGTGAACAGTGAGCGATGTGGCGAGTCATAAATCCGAGTGAGGGGCCTGCGTTTCATCAGAATCATTTATACGACGTCTGATTCGCGAGAATTTATCCGTTTTATTCCGTTTGATCAAACACAGAAAGTCGAATCAGTTTAAAATGCTTGAACTGTGCAGCGAGGCACTCAGGCCCCACGTGCAGGGACCGCCGCACGCTCTACACCAGCCGTCGCCTTTTGCAGTCTCGCTCCATGTGGTCCGCCGCCATGTTGCTGGGCGCGCCCAAAGGAGACACCTGGTTCAGCATGGAGTCATCCGACGCCTGGCCGAACAGAGCCATGAGCAGGGCCACGCCGAACCCTGTGGCACGCTCCCCCTGCAGACACAACGGGCCAAAGGAGGTTTTTTTTTTTTTTATTCCTGAATCACCTGCAATTTTCCCCCCTCCATCAAGGTTTTATAAGAACAACCTTTGGCTTCAAGGACAGCTCGTCATAAAAGTCACAACAGAGAAGCATGATCTGCTGCGGTGATCAACAAAGTCTCGCTACGAATGAGGAAATAAAAAAAAAAAAAAAACCCCAAAGAAACCGGTTCCTCTGGTAGGAAGAGACAGTTGACAATAAATAGCTGCACTATTTTCTGTTGGGCTTTTAAATCACATGATTCAATAGTTGCACTTCACTTTTTACCCCCCCCCACCCACAACTAAACATTAGTAATGAAAGTCATGCTCGACTATTATGAGTTTCAAAAGCATCTCGTCAAATCTGATGCAGGAGTTACAGTATTTAGTTATTGAACTTTGCTGACGCAGTAAAAAGTCCAGTACAAAAAATCCCCACATAAACTCACTGTTTATGTGACACCACGGTGAAACTGTAAAACTGCAATGAGCACTCAGTTTGGTTCTGGCATCAAACCGTTCACACAGGCTGAACACGATGTGGTGATGGAGAAACACCTCGAGATAAAAACCCATCTGGAGTCGATATTTTTTTCCAACGACGAGACAAGATGTATGGCAGAATCCTGGATTTGCATAAAGTGGCAACAATGACGATTAACTGTAGATCTGAAACCAAAGTTATGAGTGAAAAATCAGAACTAGCATCCATGTAAAATCAGTTGGAAACAGAAAAAAAGCCTGAAAGAATATATCACGAAGACAAATTGCCTGGAGAATGAAGAGTCTAACAAGGTGAACAGTGAGCGATGTGGCGAGTCATAAATCCGAGTGAGGGGCCTGCGTTTCATCAGAATCATTTATACGACGTCTGATTCGCGAGAATTTATCCGTTTTATTCCGTTTGATCAAACACAGAAAGTCGAATCAGTTTAAAATGCTTGAACTGTGCAGCGAGGCACTCAGGCCCCACGTGCAGGGACCGCCGCACGCTCTACACCAGCCGTCGCCTTTTGCAGTCTCGCTCCATGTGGTCCGCCGCCATGTTGCTGGGCGCGCCCAAAGGAGACACCTGGTTCAGCATGGAGTCATCCGACGCCTGGCCGAACAGAGCCATGAGCAGGGCCACGCCGAACCCTGTGGCACGCTCCCCCTGCAGACACAACGGGCCAAAGGAGGTTTTTTTTTTTTTTATTCCTGAATCACCTGCAATTTTCCCCCCTCCATCAAGGTTTTATAAGAACAACCTTTGGCTTCAAGGACAGCTCGTCATAAAAGTCACAACAGAGAAGCATGATCTGCTGCGGTGATCAACAAAGTCTCGCTACGAATGAGGAAATAAAAAAAAAAAAAAAACCCCAAAGAAACCGGTTCCTCTGGTAGGAAGAGACAGTTGACAATAAATAGCTGCACTATTTTCTGTTGGGCTTTTAAATCACATGATTCAATAGTTGCACTTCACTTTTTACCCCCCCCCACCCACAACTAAACATTAGTAATGAAAGTCATGCTCGACTATTATGAGTTTCAAAAGCATCTCGTCAAATCTGATGCAGGAGTTACAGTATTTAGTTATTGAACTTTGCTGACGCAGTAAAAAGTCCAGTACAAAAAATCCCCACATTTGTTTTTCCATACAATTAAAGCTAAACAATTTGGTTAAAAGAAGGTCCAGTTAAAGATGAAAGAAAAATGTCCCTGTGGAAATGAACTCAATTTCAAGTTCACTTTTAAAGTACGCTTTGTAGCCGCGCCGTAAACAAACAAACAAGATTTACACATTTTAGATTATCTCCTGGAGTAAAAGAAAACAAAAAAACCCCAACAAAAACACTGATCAGGCCTCCAGTGACTCACAGCATGAACAGGTGAAGCGATGTCCACATGGACCCAGACGCCAGGCCAGTCGAAGCCCAAGTGGGAGCCGATGAAGAGTCCAGCGCAGGAGCTCTGAGCGTTCTCTCGGTCCTGACAGAGCAGCAAAAAAAAAAAAAAAACACACACACCTCAGGAACAAAACCAAAAAACGTCACTGAATGGGGGGGAAAAAGATGCTCTTCAATCAGCCAAAGTATGTTTATTTATACAAACATTAAAGTCCAACAATTAAACCACCCGGTGATAAAGAGCAGATACGCTGAGATAAAACTTTAGACTATGAAAATGTGCTTGAGATGATTCAGGAGCTTGTTGTTGTTAAACTTACTGCCACAGAGTTCTTCATGTCAGCCATGGCAGAGGTGAACTCGCTGAAGTGCAGCTCAGGGCAGTACACCAGAGGGTGAGCGAGGTCGCCGCTGCTGCGGCCTGCGCGCACACACGCAAACTCCCACTGCTCGTTGTTGGTCATCACGGCCGCGTGGTACTTCCCTGTGGAGATCCCCTGAACCACAGAGAAAACGAGTTATGCAGCTCAACCTCATCTGTTTATTCGTTTACACAAGGTGTCAAGTCTATCGAACAGCGCGTTTTGAAAAACGGCCCTGTCACGAAGCCATTTTTCATCTGAGAGAGAAGGTTCGCGTCTCTATGGAAACATTTCACACGGGTGAAGAGGCGGGCACCCACCTGTGCCCCTGTGAGTGTGGCCATGTCCAGGATGATGTCGGCGGAGAGGTCTTTGCTGGCATACACCACGCCGTCAGCCAGCACCAGCCTGCCCTCCGCGTCAGTGTTGTTGATTTCCACCGTCCTTTCAGAACAAACCGAGAAAACCCATGAACAATCCGCACCTCAGCTCGTCTTCACTCAGCCTGCGAATCGATCCCAGACACAGTTTGTAGGCGGCGAAGTCGGGATGCCGACGCTAAAACGTGGCGTTCAAAAATAAAAATCGGCTCACTTTCCAGAGTAGAGAGTGTGGATGTCATCTGGCCGAGTGGCCGTCGGTCCGACTGAGTTCTCGGCGAGACAAAACACTGCGTGGAGGTTGTCCTTGAAGCCCTGAAAGAGTCAGAGGACAGTCGGCCAAATGAAACCCCTGAGCTGAGCACACACACACACACACACACACACACACACACACACACACACACGACGAGAGTGATAAAACTCAATAAAAAGAAAAATAAAAGAACGCACTTCCGTGTAACTTCAAACATACTTATATGCAATTTACACATTCTCTAATATCTTTTTACTATTTACTGAATTTAAACACAACTTAAGTTGATCTGCACTTCAGTTGTGATATTTATCTATACACATTATTGTCTGATGAATGTGTTTCACACTCAAATAGTCCACAAATAATTGAAAAGTAGTTCAGGAGAAGATGCTCCCAACAATACTTCCACATGTCACTCGTTAATAATCTTTGCATTTCTGAATTGTGTCATTCACAACTTTATCCTGATGGAAAATGTAGAAAAAGGGAAGCGTATTGTTGCACTGCATTCTCAAGTGATCGACAATATTTCACCTATACACAATATTTCACTGCACCTGTTTCACTGTGGCCTTGAAAGCTCCCAGAATGGCAGCTGCTCCACCACAGTCTCTCTTCATTCCAGGCATTGTTGTCTGTGGGGGAGGGGAGAAACAGCAACATGTAATCAGACATGATAACTTAATTGCATCATTTCTGTCTGCAGCGAGCTGCATTTACATTCATAAAAGCTCTCAGGATCAACGGGTGGATGCCACAGCAACTCCACTGGAACGGATTAGTAAGTGACGTAAAGCCTGATCTGAGAGCTCACAGGGGTCAAAGGGTGCCGGCTCGCAAACACCTGAGCAGAGCTGCCTCGCTCTGCTCTCAGACAGCAAGCGTGCAGGGGTGCAGCCAGCAAGCCGAAAGCCAACACTGGAGAAGGCTTCAGTGGAGCGCCGCGTACCTTCCCCTTGATGCTGAGTCCACCGGTGTCGTACACGATGCCCTTCCCCACCCACGCGATGGTCTGAGTTGCACCGTCGGGCGTGTGGCTCAGGACTGCTAATGCAGGGGGATGTTCCGCGGCTTTTCCGACGCCATAAATGCCTGACGACCACAGCAAACACATGAGAGGAACTGTCAACAATCAGACGGTTAGAAAGACTGTTGGTAGTATTTGAACTTGTCTACGAATCATAGTTGCACAGATACTTGTTCCACCCAGAGAGGCTGCAGAGCTCCATATTTAAGGAGACCAAATTCTGCTTAGAATTCGAGAAAATGCTGATGATGGAAATAAAAAAAGGACCCTTCAAAACACGTTACCTCCAAATCCTCTCTGTTTCAGTTCCTCCCCACGGATGATGACTGGAGTGATTCCAAGATCATTTCCTACAGCCTTGATTTCCTAAAACAAGATTAAAACGACAAGACTAAAAAATAATCAAATCAACTCCAGCATGTTTACCTCCACCTCCCATTTGTTGGACATTACACAGTCCTGCATGAAGGTGCCCTACAATTAAACATCCATCGTCACCAAAAAAGTAGCTTGTAAGAGTATTTACAGTATATGCGAGACATCACAGTGAGTAAATAGAACTGATTTTGCAGTCACGCCTTTGGACAACCGGTGCTGAAGTCACTATTTGATATGCTTTTTATACTTTGACAGATTAAATTATTCAAACACATATTGATTCACTCACATCCAGGAAGTGGTCCGTGTTCATCTCGTTGCACGGCGTGTCCACGATGCGCGCTGCCAGCCGCACTCCATCGGCAGCATTGGAAAGACACTGCGTTGGTCGACAACAGAACTCAGTCCTCAAAATTCAGAGTGAAAAAAAAAAGAAAAAAAAAGAAAAAAAAAAAGAGGAAGATCGCACGGTTTATTTCTTACCTTGAGTTCTGAAGCCTCCAGAGAGTTGCTGTCTTGTCCGACGATCAGAAACTCCACGGTCACATGCTTCTTCTCGGCTCTGCGCGAGGAGGCGGAGCGGCGGGAGAAGATGGGAAAGGCTCTGGCGATGGCACAGGAAGACGCAAACACATCTGAACGCTCGCACACCATCTGCAGGGGGGGGGGACAGAAGCGCCCATGTGGATCCGCAAACTGATAACATCAACACTTGATGACCCAGATTTTAGTGCCACAGGACTCCCAGAGAGAGAGAGAGTTGAAGAAGGGCGGGGTCCCTGCTGCATCAACAGCCGACCAGCAGGCTCCGCCTGTGATAACGCGCGGAACGAGCAAAGCGCTCGACCGAGGGCAAAGAACAATCGGGTGCTGATCCAGACACTGACCACAATGCAGCGGTTATTCCCTCCAGGAAGGCAGGAGCGGACCAGGCGGGACACGAAGTGAGCAGACGATGGGCTGTTGTGCCTGCTGACCCGCGAAGGAATGGCGGCCACCGCAGCATGGTTGAGGTACAGAGGGCAGTTGTCCGTGGGGTTCGGGTTCAACGCATTTAGAGCCGCCTGCCAGATCTGCAGAAACAGGAGACAAAGCTTTCAAATCTGGTTCACTCAAGCTTCATGTTTCAAAACTGCCGCTTTTTTCCTTGTTAAAAAAATACAGGAGGTAAATCTGTGCACAGCTTGTACACCCTCATCAAATGCACATGAGATATATGAAAAGTAACACTAAAAACTACAATCTCAGCCAACATGAGTTTATCAACAACTATTCAGGTAATCATCGACAGGAAATTATGAGGATCTTTCACAGTCACTAGCAGCACTTCTTGACCTCTGACTGAGACTCCGTTCAGTTGCTCCATATAGACTGACTGTCCCTGTTGCACAACCCCCCCCCACACACACACACACACACACGCGACCAAGACTTTGCACGGCACCCTGTAGCTCCATAGGAGGCCAAGCAAGGGCGAAGTATTTAGGTCTGATCTCTTATATGAGGAGCTCGAAGATTCAGCTTATCAACAGGATGTCCGAAAGTCCCGCCGCTGTCACACTTTGCTTCTACAGCGAAATGAAGCTAAAGACGATTTACCAAAAGTTAGGAAAAGACTGCTGTTTAAGGTACCGAGTGTGTTAAATAGGCGTCAACCTCCTGCATTTCTGATTTTCGAATTAAATCAAAGCGAAAGCCTACAGCTCTGAAAACAAATGCATGTGCCACACCCTTTTATAATACTACAAAAGAAAGCAAAAGCACATTAATATGGGCTGTAAATATGTGAAGTGATTCCATAATTTAACAAGAATTCCCTTTACATAAATATCGGATGACAGAATAAAAGAGGAAGTTGCAACACCAGTAAAAACATCTAAAATTGTCATGTCTCCTCAATCATCATAAAAATTGCCGCGCTAAGGCGCTTCACCAGCTATATACGGTGACTAAAGAGTCAAACTAATGGTGTTAAAAAGCCAAGCAGCGTCGCGACAGGTGTGACAAGTTGGGGTCATAAAAACCCGGATAAGAGTGCTAATGGTTGCTGTGCAGGCAGTGACGGGGAGATGACTGAGCGCAGCTAGCTCGCGCTAACTAGCGTGGCGCTAACGCTCGCCGTGACGGACGGTTACCTCCTTGCTGACGGCCGGCTGCAGCTTTCCTTTCAGCAGGTTCCAGCTGACCTGCTGCAGGTGGCTCTGCTGACCGAGAATCAGCACGGGCCGGCTCTGCGGCTCCGAGTCGCCGGCTGAAGCCTTAAACTCCAGCACCACGTTCGCCATCTTTTCCGAGAGGCTGTGCAGCGGCAGGCTGACCGTGGACACACCGGACGGATTGCTGCCGTTCAAAGGACCGGCGACGGCGGCCGGGAGAGACCAAGCCTCCTTTATCTCAATCCCGCGGAGGAAAGCCCTTGCCTGTAACACGTGTTTAGCGACATCTACCGGCAGCTGGAGGGAAGCGCCAGACAAGCAACAGGTGAACACAGAAACATTTGTCCTGCACAAGTCACCTAAGAAATTCCTTTTGTGTTTAAGATTTAGTTGCATAAAGTCAAGGATAAACTTTAGTAAAATGTAAACTTTATTGTCACAGTGCAAAGAGTCTAGAGCCATTATAGGATGATACATCAGATATTACAGGGAGAAGAGACTGTCGGTCAGGAAGAAAAGGCAGAGGCTGTAGCGTTTTTAATGGTAACAGAAAAAGAAAAGAAAATAACACTTAGTGCACAACACCAGTTACAAAAACGTGTTTGTAAAGAGAGGCAGTGACATGTTTATATCTGAACATGTAAAGACAGAAAGGTAAAGGACATTGCTTAAAATGATCATCTTCTGATCTCGGCTAATTTTCTTTACTTTAGTCATAAACACGGAAACATTTGACAACATTTTACTACACATGAAATGCTTCACACTCAAAACAAGAGCTTGGACTTTTTGTAATGGACCGCTTCAATTTACTTCTTTGAGAACCAACTAAGTCGTTAATAGAACCCACATTGTGCGGCATCTTCAGCTACCTGAGAGTCCTAGAAAATCATATAATTTGAGAAATGAGAGTAACAACACTCGGCTGTTGTCTCTACTTTACTGTATACGTTGGGGAACTTTGGCAAACTGTGGATTATTGCTGTCAATAGAGACACAAATCACACAGCTCTGCTGGACTTTCTAAATGGGTGAAACAGATCATTTTGTGTGGGCTGTACCACTCTAAAAAAGGTAAACAAAACTGTTTTACAGCTAGTAACTATAATAATTATAATAGCAAAGATAATACCTAGGGTGATTCAGCTTTCTATTAGCAATGAGAGATAAAACAGCAACCGTGTTTAGTTCTGTCAGTCAATTCATTATCTTTGGGTGTTTAATCGCTGATCATTTCAAAACAAAACGATGGCATGAGCTTTCAAATTTGTGCAAATTCCAACAGTCACATGGAGTTCTGCCATCCATTGATCATAAAGCTAAATAACATTTAAATGTAAAGAGATGTCATGAGACCTTCACACTAAAAGCTTGAAAAAGAAACCTCCTCCCAGTGTTTATAAAACTGTTAGAGTTCTGCTTTTTTACTGGCTTTTATGACTTCAATGTTTGCCTATTGTGCTTTATACTTAATGTGTAACATCCAGCTTAACACGTGCTCGTTATTGCACCTACAGCACAGTACACACTGACCTGAGGTTAATTTCTCAATAGTTTGGGATTTTCAAGATAAAGCAGGTAAATGGTTAACTTTCTTTCAAAGAACTATATACATACTAAACCTACTAAACTATGTCATTAAACTATAGACATGCTTGCAACACTTTTACTCGTGATAATAATAGAATAATAAGCTCATTTATACGAGTGTAGTGTTTGCTACACCGTCCTCAGGATATGAAAATAGAGTCTTAATAATTGCATAAAAGGTTTAAAGCCTCTGTTAGGTTTTGTACAACATCAACATTAAGAAGCCGTGTCAGTTATGCCAAAGAGCACTTGGAGACACACGCATCCGTAAATCATACACACAACAACAAATATCTGCAGCATTCTTTCAAATCGTTTCAGCGGAGGACATGAATGAGGTTTCAGGTGTTGAAAAGTAAAAAGCTGAAAGTCAGCCAATACCGACAGTGGACGTTGTTCATGTGGGGAGGTTTCTGTCGTGTGCTCGAGATAACACTATTCATTTCTAGTGGTTAGTATGTCATTATAAGAACGAGTAACAGAGAGGATTATCTATGAGGTCCACTAATGTTAGTAAAGTGTAAGACTAAGTTGAAGAGAAGCGCTACTTGTGCAGGAGTATAAGCTGCATGACACACACGGAGAAATGTCATGACACCAGAGAAGAACGTGACCACACATGTCCTTGGAGACGTGAATGTGCACGTGTGGGGGTCGCAGCGCAGCTGAGTTTCACTCGGTGAGGGCGCTCTGTGACTCAGGCGTGACACAGGTTCCCACTGGAGCCGCAGGTGGCAGCGATGCCGCAGTTCTTCAGGATGGGACCGAAGTGGGACGCCGTCCCGTTGCCGGCTTCTCTGGGAGGGAACGGCTTCATGGTGGACAGGATCATGGCCAGGCAGTCCGCTACGTTCTTGTTGGGAGCGCAGGCCAGAGCTGGCGTGTGGCCTAAACGGAGCACAGAGTCATCACGTGGGCTCTTTCAGAACACGTGGACCGACGGTGTACACCGTCGCAGGGCGACAGTCATTCGTACTGACCTTCTTCATCCACAGCCATGACCGCTGCTCCTCGGCTCAATAAAACCTGCACCACTGTTGCCAGGCCCTTCCTGGCTGAGATGTGAAGGGGCCTGCAGGGAAATAAACAGACATATCTGACGAGAGCTCACACAGAACCACAATGGGTATCACTCCATCAAAAGTGGAGTCTTTTATTAGGTCACAGTTGAAGGTTGATGGGTGTGACTCTCTTGAGAGACACCATGCAGGGTGTTCATGAGAGCTGCTCACATTTGGAGAGCGTTGTTTCTGGCATTTATGAGGGACGAGTCTGTGACCTCTCCCAGGATCAACAGAGCGCACATCTCATGACCCTGCAGAATGAAGCACATCATGCTTAATGTTAAAAAGCTACCAAAAAGTGAGGGAAAAAAAAGAAAGAATTCAGGTTGATTTCTGTCTGTTGTAAACGAGCAAAAGATGACTTGTAAATTTTATCATCCCCATTCGGAAAAGGTTAAAAACAACTTTACATTTCTTGGATACAAGCAAATACTTTCTCCTTTTAAAAAATATAATTTATGATGAGAATGGATTACATTCATGCATATTGTGTAAAATGTGCAAAAAACAAACAAACAAAAAACAGTAAACAAACAAATAATAGCATGCAAACGGTGCATCTGTTGAGTATCTGTGACCTTGCTGCAGGCTAAGTGAAGGGCTGTGTTATTATTGACATCCACCAGGGTCAGGTCTGGCTTCGCATTGTGCAGTAAGAACTCTGAAATGCAGAAAAACAAGCAACCATAAACACTAGTACCTCGTAAGCCTGGAGACTGTGCTGACAATCCCACTTTCAGTGCGACAGGGGAACGAGCAGGTGTATTAAACAGTACAGTCTCTGTGAGGACTGGAAGGAAAATCACTTCCTGGGATAAAAAACGGTCGGGGTGTTTTATTACCACGACCAAGAAGTGCGATTATGTTTTACCGGACGGATGTCGGCAGTTTTTTCGATCGCATACCAACAGCTCTGGTCTGCCCACAGCTTGAAGCGACCATCAGAGCGGAGCACCCGCAGTCGTCCACAGCATTGACTTGTGCACCCTGGGCCAGGACCAGCTGGAGCCCAGCGACGTTCCCAGAATAAGCTGCTGCGTGCAGGGGAGTCCTGCACCCAAGCGACAGTGAAAAAGACTGAGTCAGCAAATAACAACATTGAATTATTTCATCTTGAAACGAGGTTGTGTCTCAATGTCATTCAAGACGACATTATAATGCATCTTGATGCCAAAAGATGTTTCGTTGGAAAAGCTGTAATATCCCTTTTTGTGAATGTTCAATCTTTTATTTAAAAAAAACAAAACAAAAAAAAACCACCTTTAAAAGCATACAGTCTTTGGAAAAAAAATGTAATTAAATGAAGAAAAAAAAAGTCAACCCACCTTCCTTTGGCATCACTAGTATTGACAGTCTGAGGGCCAACAGTTTTAACGAGCAGTTCAGCAGCAACATCATGTCCATTAACTCTGTATGAGGAGAAAAGATACAGGTAAAGAAGCGCCGTATGTCCGTCCATCAATAACGAAGTTCAGGCGTAGTCGAGACACTTACAAAGCACAGTGCAAAGGTGTGAATAGGTTTCCTTCCTGGTTGCTAAAAAGCTTGTTTTCAAGTAAAATGCGTAAACATCCATCATGCCCTGAGCAGAAACAAAATCAGATGGTTAAATACTGAAGATTACAGTAATCTAAGTGTGAGCATTTATTTAAGTACTTGTTTGTTTGTCACCACGGATTCCTTTATCATTGCAATGAACTCTTTGGCTACTTCTGCTGATGAATTTCTTCCCCGACGTCTCACCGTGATACGCAGCCCAATGAGTGGGCGTGTAGCCTGTGTAGTCCAGCATGGAGTCCAGAGGGTCGGCTTTCTTCGCAGCCTTTAACAACGTGTGGAGCAGCTCCGTGTGGCCACAGGACGCGGCGAGGTGCAGTGCCGTCCTTCCCTGAGAGTCTCTGCATAGAGCGGAAGCGCCGTGTTCCAACAGAGCAGACACGCAGTCCTCACTGCCCAACATGGCCTGCGGGTTGCGACAACACGACACGTGTTAGAGAACAGAAGACATCGCTCCAAATCTTTTTTTTTCCTTTTTTTTTTAAGAGGAAGTGTGCCGTGCTGACGCTCACAGCTCTGTGCAATGCAGTGAAGCCCCGTTTGTCTGCTGCATCGGCCTTTGCACTTTTCTCCAGGAGGATGTGGACACAGTCGGTGTGACGTCCCAGAGCTGCCAACATGAGAGCCGTCCTGCGAAGAAAATAACACAAACGCTGAAAGACCAGGAAGGTAGTGTCCTCAGATTACTGCAGATAAGATAAATTATCTCTGCTCGGTGTATTCGCTTTCAACTTATGGTGCACTGTGTCAATAGATAAAACATCACTTCCTCTATCGCTTTATTATCACATCTTTTTATTGATCGATCAAACAAGGAATTAAACACATGAAGACTCACTGTCCCTGGGTGTCCTGACAGTCAATGACGTCACCGCTTTGCTCCATGTTGACCAACAGAAGCAAACAGTCCACTTGTCCCTCAGCAGCTGCACAAAGCGAGAGGGAAGATCAAACTTTAAAGACTCGTATCAGTAAAATAAAAGTTTAAACGAGAAAAAAGTTTGACGGTAAACCTTTGGAGAGTCGCACGCCCTGCAGCTCTTGCTTGTTCTGGCCTCGTGGTCGCTTACCTGCAGCGTGGAGGGCGGTCCACTTGCACCCGTGCTCCTTCAGCGTGTAGGACGCTTGATGTTTGAGCAGGACCTCCACGCAGCACGAGAAGCCCCTCTGAGCAGCCAGGTGCAGGGCAGTCTGACCCTTAATGTCCCGCACATCCAGACTCACCAGCGTCTCACAAAGCAGATGCAGCGCCTCGCAGTGGCCGTAATAGGCCTGTCGGGATAAAACGCACAGTAATTATAGAGCCATTGCCGTCATGAGTCAGGGGATTCCCAGCATCTTTGTTGGAATCATACTCACAGCTAAGTGCAAAGGACTGACTGGAATATTGCTTTCAGCCTCCTCCAGACAGTTGAAAGAAATCTCCAAAAGCTGCAAAACAAACAAAAAAACAACACACCTGTAAAGTGTTCTGACCTGCAGTGAATCAATGACAAAAATCACAGACTGATGAAAGCAGCTGATGCACGACTGACCAGTTCTAGATGCTGCTTGTTCCCGTAAGCTGCTGCGTAGTGGACGGCGCTGTAGCCCTTGGTGTTCTTCAAAGTTGGGTTCGCTCCGTTGTCCAGCAAATAGTCTAAACACCTAAAGCGGTGAAATTCAAGTGACAGTGAAAAATACTGTCTCTTCTAAAAGACTTGCATTAAAAAATGGGAACAAAAAGTAAACGATGCTCAATAGATTCAAACATATGGCAAAAAGATGGTGGTAAATTAAACCTGTCTTCATTTTGTATCTTATTTTGAATGAATGAATGAATTGTCATTGGACCAGTGCACTGGAACAACAAGATTGCTTTGTGACCTGTCCAAAGTTACATACAAACAGAAACATGACATATGGGACAGGAGGATGTTCAGCAGCTATGCAAGGCACTCCATCCGCAGATGGACGGTGAAAAAGACACATTTGGAGAGATGGTGGAAAAAAGGGAACCCCTCCAGGGGACGTTGCAGTGAATACAAAAAAAACCCCAAAAAAAACACCTTGGCACAATTAACACAGATACAGACAAATTACAATTACGAACGACAACGAGGCGGGGGGCAGGCAGGCAAAAAAGGCAGGGGAGGGAGCAGAGATATGCACGTCTGCACTCATCGAGAGCCGGAAGAAGAAGAAGAAGTGTGTGGATAACTGAATAAGTGAAAGCAAAACCAGAAATGTATCCATTTCTTAAATGTGAACAACTCACAGAGACGCTTCTTGCTGCTTCTCTAAACTGACTTCTGGCTCTGCGTTCGGGCCCCCACTGTGAACACAAAGCAAGCCCTCTTATTTTGGCATCAGGATAATTTACGCAGAGCTTGCAGCGGCGCGCCGTTCTCATTACCATTCTTCAAACAGAGGCTTACGGCTGAGGCTCTTACCCACAGAAGGTGTGCGACGCGGCGGCGTAGTGCAGGGGGCTGCAGTTTGTCAGATCCAGCTCGTTGACCTCGGCGCCGGCTCTCACCAGGGAGACGGTGCACTGGCTGTTCCCGTTGGCGGCGGCGTAGTGCAGCGGGGCTCTGCGGGATGAAACCGGAGACGCTTGATATCAGTTACCCCGACGAGCGCTGATGTGTTCGATCCCCGCATCCAGCTGTTCGGCAGCGCTCACCTTCCCAAATCATCCTTTATATCGAGTTCGGCACCGAAGTTTATGAGCAAGTTGAGACACTCGACATTTCTGCAAGACATAAAAACAGCACATCAAACCGTCACACTATATAAAGCTGGACGGCTCATCAACAGGCATATATTGGATGTATATGAGGAGAAAGAGAGTTTAGGATCATTTGATGCGCTATATGACGAGTTTAAGAATCAAACAGGCATGTGATCGTTGGATTTCTAGTAATTATCGTTTATTTTAGGACTGCTTGTACTATATTTAAATCTGACACAGAGTTCTGTTTGGTTCAGGCATTTAATGCTAATGTCACAGGGCAAAAATAGTCCCAGGGATTAATGCGTGTTCACCACTCACCCTCCAGAGGCAGCTGCATGCAGGCAGGTCCTGCCGTGGTCGTCTGACATGTTGATATCGAACCCTGCTGCCGGAGTCTGGCCGCTCGTCAAGGGAGGCACGATGTTGTAAAATTGTCCTGAGGGAAACAGAACCAACCAAAAACCATTTTCGAGTTGCGGTAAATCAACTGTAGAGGAAGAGATGTGATGCAAAAATGCAGCAATGAGACTAATCTTGTTCTCACCATTTGACAGTAACTTCCTGCAACAGTCTGGAAATCCATAAAGCGCCGCCAAATGTAGTGGGAGCATCCCATGAATCCCTTGTCTGGAGATATGACAATATTACTTGTGTGTGTGCAAAACATGAGCCAAACATTCTTGCTGACAGCATGAGAATTAGAAGGATTGCAAAAAACTGGATGAGAGTTTTTAAGTCATATGGATGAGTTTACTATATTCCTTCACCTTGTAATGTCTAAAATAAGAGGAAGTTATGATAGAAAAACAACATTAACCTAATGTTACTTTCACTGAAAGGAAGCAGGTACCTGACTTAGCAATTTTACTGCCTGCATTAGTGTCATGAAAGAGAAATCGTTGGCACGAGTGAATGAGGTGCAGCTTGATTCCTAGCTTCTTCTAACTAGCCTGTATGACCAGCACATTCTCTTGGGGGGGGGGGGGGGGGACCAAACAATCAGAGGATGTCGAATTGCATCTGTCAGTCTGATAGTGACACGGATACACCAGCACCATGAACCAGCTGGTTGGATCAGACCTACCTGCTTCTTTCTGCACCGTTTGTCAGCAGAGTGCTGATCAGCAACTCCTGACCGTATCTGGCGGCAACGAGAAGAGGAGTGTTTCCGTTCATGTCCACACAGTCAACCTCTCCGCCTGTTCACAGAGGGACAAGCACACAGATTCATTCACTTTCAGTCAAGATGCTTTTCAAAGGCACGTGTTTTGAACATGTAACGTGAGTCACACAACAATGTAGAACTTCTTTAGAGCCTATGTTACCATTTTGGATCAGAATCTGGGATCCTGTGAAGCGACCGTGCATTGCAGCCATATGTAAAGCGCTCTTCCCTTCTTTATTCTGGTAAAAAAGACAAGAAAATGAACAATCGGTCCAGAATTTCAAAAATAAATCATTCACCAGGAAGCAGCAATGCTGGAGTGACTTCAAATCATCTTCATCACCTCAAAAAAAACACCGCTTTCACCTGTATGTTCACATCAGCTCCGTTGTTGACGAGCAGCTCGAGACAGAGCACGCCGCTGGAGGAGGCGGCAGCGAGATGCAGCGGCGTGTTGCCGTCGTAGTTGGGCTGGTTGAAGTTGGCGCCGCAGTTCACCAGCTCGGTGGCCACATTGTCCTGGCCCGTGTGGCACGCCATGTGGAGCGCCGTGTTCCCGAAAATGTTTGGTTCATCAGTCTGCGCATCAAAGACAGTGAAACGATGCTGTCAGCCGACTGTGAAGGAAGGATGTTTGCGCGTCTCTTCGGTACTCCTTCAGCTTATGTCAGTGTGAGTTATAAGAGCAAGCAGCTGACTTGGCTAAATATACTTGGAGGCATCTTAAAAAAGGAAACATCTGGTGTAAAGGATTTATTTTCCTCACAGATTGTGTTGTGGAGTGCAGTATTATTGACTCCAAATCTTGACGTGAAAGTCTGTTCTTTATTGTTTCTACTTCAGAGTATAAAACAATGATGGGAAACTGCAATAAGAACTCAATCACTCCAACATCTGTAACCTCAGTCCTGAATCTGATACAAAAGAGAAAGCTTTGGATTTTTTTTTCTGTGTGGCAACTGAGCTACTTTACCTCCACTCCCAGGCTCAACAGATACTGGACTGCATCCAGCTGCCCGCTGGCAGCAGCAGCGTGAAGCGGAGAATAACCGCACTTGTCTTTACACATCACGTCTGCGCCATGCGACACCAACAGCTTCATGACCTCAACGTGTCCTGAAAGAACGCCAAAACTGTTGTTACATCTGTCCGTCACAATGCGTTCTGTTCATTTCATTGTGCAGCCTGGAGCTCAGTCAGTGCACAGTTTGAACGCATCAGTCAATGATGAATCAGTGTGTCTCCAGTGAGGGTGGGGCCGCTCACCGAGGTGCGCTGCCAGGTGGATTGGCTGCCTGTCTTTTTTGTCCTTGGCATTCGCGTTGGCACCTTTACGGAGGAACAAGTTCACCATCTGTAGAAACAGATTCATTAACCACCATGTGTGTTCAACTCATCTCTAATGACACTTATGATCCACAAAAAAGGCAAAAGCCCGCAAAGGCTAAAAGACAAGGTACAGATGTCAAAAGTTAAGAAGACGCCATACAAACAATCCAACCAATTTCATAGTTCACCTCATCGTGGCCGCTGTACGCTGCATGATGAAGCGGCGTCCTTCCTGATTTGTCAGTTACGTCCAGGCTACAAACATGTGGGAGCAGAGCCTCGGCGCATCCTGTGGCCCAGTGCGAGGCCGCCATGTGCAACGGCGTGTGCCGGAATTTGTCTCTGGCGTTGACCTCCGCTCGGTGTTTCAGGAGCAGATCGACAGCCTTCTAAGATGCAAGATAAGAATCACAGGCAGTATGAGGAACGGAATCAGGAGTGAAAAGACTTGTTCCCCCCAGTTTTATTTCAGTGTTTTTCCAAGAGTTACTTGATTTCGTGAGGCAGCTGCTCGATGGAGAGGAGTCAACGAGCCCTGGTCCTTAGTGTTGACGTTTGCACCTGAAAAAAGAACAAACAAGCAATGCACAAAAGATTCCATTCAACTCTTCTGTTTCAAAATATAAATCATTGTCAAAAAATATTATAAGTACCACTTCTATTCTACTATCAGTATCCTTACTGTGCAGCATTGACAAACATGTTAAAAATTCACAGGATTATACTTTTGGATACTTTCTGTTTACCTGAACTGATGAGCAGCTCCATAACTTGGACATCACCCATATAAGCAGCAGCATGAAGTGGTGAGCTGTCTTCTTGGTCCTGAAATAGGAAGAAAAAAAACCCCACCAGGATAATAATGTTAATTTTATCTTTATATACGATGACAGTTTTAGTTTGTGTTATGATCTTTGAAAAGTCACATATTGGAATTATTACTCTTTATATTTGCATCTGAAACATTAATGCTGTGGAAAAACTACCAGTGAGTTGACATCTTCTTCTTGGCTCAGGAGAAATGTCACATCTTCAGCGTTTCTGCTGAAAATGGCCTGGACCAGTGGCGACTGTAAAGACACACCAGACAGGGCAGCAGCAAACTGGTAAATCTGACACAAGTCGTGGTCCCAGTTGGGAGATTTCACCATCGATTCGACTGATCAGAGCTTGTAATTGCCCGACTGAAGGTTGGGAACATCACGTACATCTTCGACCACTGACATTTTGACTGGCATTTTTCATGAAAGGAGAGGAGAAACACCTCTCGTATCAAACCTAAACTTTTTCAGAATTTTTGGTGCGATTCCTACAATGGCTACTCAAACGTATGCGTGACAACCGCAAAGAAAACATCGGAACTGAATGTTGGCACGTTTGTTTTGCAGATTTATGCCTCTGTTTTCCAGGAACCTTCGATGAACCTAATCTAGGACTCTTGGGACACTACACAGCTTCTTCAAGATACATCACATCCAACACTGACTTATGGTGCCAACCGCTCAGACTAACCAAAACTCAGTCTATACGTTCTCGGCCGAGGATTGGCAACATTAACCAGCCTCGTATAAAACTTTCCTCGTCATGTCGCTAACAGGCACTAGCCAGCAGTCTGCAGGACAGAAGTCCAGCAGAGGTTTTTGTCTCTCCCACGTCTTGTAACACCGCAGCGTCCGTTCCGTCCATTACCTGGTCCGTTATTTTCCTTGACTCCATGTCCCGATCACAGTAGTCGCTCCTTCACCGAGACTTGGTGTAAACTTGACTTCATGTCACTCCTCAGCAGCTAGTTAGCCTAGCATTAGCTGGGTTAGCTCCTAGAATAAGTGAAGTGTACCGTTACCTAATCCTCGCGAGACACGGTAGAGGAACGCGATTTTGATTTTCAGCCGTTTTCTTTATCCTCTTTCTTTATGTAGCTGTAAACTTTGATCATATATTTGTGATTGTACTTTGAGTATTTAAATGAATCCGTAGATTTATTAGTTTTATATTTACAGTGTTATGATTGTGTTTTGAATAAATCCTTGGAAGTGACAGAAATATAAATTTAACTGAAAATCTTCACGTTTATTTCACTCCAAAATAAAAAAAAAACCCTTCTGTTATTTTTTCTAATTATTTTTCTCAACCATTTTTTGCAAGAAACCTCTCTTCATCTTAATTTTTTATGTCTTTTATGATCTTTATTGCAGGCTTTGCATTGTCATTCTGGCATATCACTGGCAACGTTGAGCTTTCTTTTGTGTGTGTTCACGGTCAGCGATGTCAGATTGTATGCCTCTCGGTGGTTGTCTGTGTTGGACCGACCACAAATTGGTTGCAAATGGAAAGCGGTAGGTCAATGAGTGGGGGGTTAAAATATTTGTGCTGTCAATGTATAACGTGAACGATAAGTTTTTCTCACTGTCAATATCTTTGTGGTTTGTCGGGAGAAAAATAGGATTTGGTTCTCAGCCAATTTTATTTTTTATAAAATATAGGTTGAATTGCGGCTGGTAATTATCCCGTTAAACTGTTATCCTGTGTCAATGCCACTTGTGCCTACAAGACCCGACTCAGGGTTCCAGTAAGGCTATTTCCTAGCCAATCAGTGTGGCCGCCGGGAGTGCGCCTGCGCAGCAGGCTTCGAACCCACAGTTGACATGGAAAGATACGACTTTGCCTGTTATTCGGTTGATAACGTGTCTCGCGGTCTTCATATGTAAACACATGGTCAGTTTATGAATTCCCGCTTTATCGTTGGAATACAGCCTATATTTGAAATTCCCGCAAAGGACACACAGGTAAGAGCATTCTCAACACTTTATGAAGGGTAAAGCTAGCACAGCCGACCTGGCCGGTTGCTAATACATCATGGAAACTCGTTGCCTCGGCTGCACGTCGGAAAAGGTACACCGACAAGGTGTGTGTTAGCACACCAAGCGCTGTCCATAGTATTTATATGTTGCCGATGCTGTTCTGCGCTTCTGGACACTGAACGTTTTGTAGTCGAGTTGGTGGTCCCATAACTTCAAGTACAAGCTCTACAGTCAGCCAGGACGGCGGGTCAAAAGGTGTTTTGTGGTGTCAGCTTTGGGCTAGCTGCGTCTCAATCTGTGAAATGATCTGATCAGGAGGAATTGTTTTAAAGGTTTATTTCTTGGCACATCTTTGATCTGAGTTCTTGGATTCGTTTTTGTAAAATGCTACGTTTTATGAGTTTCATCATACTTGTACATGAAATCTCAAAAAACAGGGCATGGCATTCAAGTTTCAAAGCTCTAAATGGGACTGGTGTGCAATTTAATGGAAAAAAAAGAAACCACTAGTTTTGCATTACATTATGAAATCATATCATAGATCTTCTTACACTTTTGAATTCTTAATACTGTAATACTGTACAAGTTAAATTTCTCAGTAAGTTCCTTTCAGTAAATGTATCTGATCTGTGCTAATTCGAATGTTCACAGTGTTGTTTGTGTACTCCTACACACCTACTTGTAAACCATCATGACTTCTAATTTTTTTTTTACCCAGGTCAACTGTCACTCTGATTACTTTTCACAAGGAACAATGAGAAATATAACTAATGTCTTTGTTACACTTACTTACACTCAGTAACAAATCAGCTTTCAACCTGAAATAGGCAATGAGCATCTGTCTGTCTCATTAATGATTACCTCAACTCGTGACAGGTTTTCTATTTTGGTATAGTCTCTTTTCTGAACCTGATAACATCAGGTGGGTTATCACAAAGTTGGCTAATCATGAATGATAACCCTAATTTCATCCCAGTGCCATCAAGCTTGTCAGGCAGACCATACCTAAAGTCCCACTCGTCACTTGGTAGACTCGAGAAAGTATGTTGACAAACTAAACTGTTGGCTCTCTGTGAAGGTCATTTCTGGGCAGAATGTGTCTGAAATTCAGGGGATTTGGCACCCTGGCACCTGCTGTGGACGTTCTTGGAGAAGGGCCAAACACCATGATGTTTGGAACACGTTGTTCTGGTGCTACTGAAGACTGCAGTTTTTTCTCACTTCCTCTCCTGCTGGAGTTTACGAGCTTCTCATATATAGTGCGGATTTATAATCAGCTATCATATGTTACAAGCCCTGAGTAGAAGAAGTGGCATGTTGCTCTTTTGTCAGTGGGGCTTATTCGTTTGTTGGTTGCTTGTTTAAAACTATAATCAGAGTTGAGCTTGCAGCTGCATTGCACTGCGATGTTAATCTGAGATGGACATTAATTGTGTTGTTGCTGTGAACCCTGAGAGTGAGGTATGCGACTGTTCCTGAACAACCAGCTATGTTATTCAGCCATGATTTTACTGTCTCTTTATAGCATCTCATAGCACTGATTGTACCAGGTTGTAAAGTGGGAGTCTTGAGTGTTGTAGCTTCAATTTGAAAAATTGACTCTTTCTGTTAATTTTGTCGTTTGTCACTGCTGATTTTTACCTCAACATTTTGAATATATATTGTGTGGATTTGATTTTTACTCTGCGTATTAAAAGTTTACAGTTTGAAGGGGGTGTACCATTTGTTTGGGAGGAGTTATAGATGTAGTGATAGTTAAAGCTGTCTGCTGCAGATTAGATTTCATTCCAGACCGTTGAGGTTTTGGGGAAGTTGAGTGGGTAAGTGACACTCGGTCCATTTAAGTGTAAGTCAAACTGGCTAAATCCAACCTTACACAATTTGATGGAGTCTAGATGAATCATTCATTTGATGACCCCATTGCATTTTTTAAATTTAATTGCACAACACACATGTGCTTTTTTCCAACCAATTTGTGTGACATTACTATATTTTTCCCACCAGCTTTGGCTGCGAAGAAACTTGGTCCATGTCTCAGGGATTTCTTCTGTAACTACAGTCATGGGGGGTTTCTGTGGAATTTGATGAGATTAGTGCTGACATGTTAGAAGCGTTACATAATCAATGACTTTAATCCAGGTCACACCAAGCCCAACACAGACCAGCACGTCAGACACACTGCTGATAAGTGATTGTTGACTATTTTAAAGGTGCTACGACAGAAGCTGTGGGGGGAAAAAATGCTGACGTGAGGAAGTCCAATGCAACACATAATTTGTGGTTCGTTTAAAAGGATTTTGAGACGGCTTGTGTTTCAAAATCAGAGTTAAAAAATGTCCAACTGGAAAAGTAAAAAGTAGAAGAAATTTTGTCTATTGGTTAATTTGGGAAACAGATACACTTCAGACAAATCGGGAGTTGCTGACTTATTTGACTAAATCAGACTTGAATATCTGAGGAATTAAAACCTTTAGGTATGTCACTGAGTTCATGTTGCGGTGTGAGAGCTGGCAGGGTGGTCTTTTACTTGGGATTTAGGACTGTGTTGAAGAAACTGGAAAGGAGACCGAGACCGCAAAAGGTGAACCAAGTTGGGTTTTTTTGTTATTTATGTAACTTTGTTCATACCAAATTTAAAATTGACAGAACTAATTAGAAGCACGCATTTCACAGTCGTCCCTACGAATCTGGTCTCTGTCCCTGCTGCAGCCACATGAGACCACATGACAAACAGTGTCATCGAGGCACAAGAGTGTATGGAAGTCAGAATAAGCTTCGGGAAAAAATCTGTGTTTTTCAAGAAACTTTTTGTAGAATTGATTTGATTAACTATTTCCCATAAATGTACTGTATCTTATCTTGTGTCAGGATGAAAAATACAAAATTCAAATAAATATGTATTCGCGAAAAAGAGAAAAACTGGTTACTCAAAGTTAAGATGGAAGTTGCCATGTGACCTCAATAAGCCTTTTGAACAAAAAGTCAGTCGTTCAGAAAATTATTATGAGTTTCTTTGCGAAATATTTCTTCATTTAATTTCAAGCAGCAGCTAATACTTAAACACTGGTATTGCTCTTGTTTTCCCCTCTAAAATTAATCCGAGAATGTTCTCTCAGTGTTGAACAAAGTGCGTCAAACTGTGGGCCTGGTGTGATTTCTTTGTGCAGTTTAAAAACAACCTTTATCCGAGAACCTGCTGTGTGAGACCTGGTTTCATTTCCCAGCTGCTTTCAGAGCAGAGTGTTGGTGGGACTCGGGAGATGAGAGTGAAACTCAAGCCGCTCACTGTGATAAATCAACATAGAATTGTTTTAATAATGTTCTTCACAACGATCAGCATCGTTGGATAAGTCACAAAACACTCGCTCCATATTTTGGGCGAAGGTTAAATTGGTGTTGCATTATGTTTTTAGAACTTTATATTCTCTGTTGTTGACTTATTTGATTTGAGCACATGTCCAGGCTGGCTGAGGAAACTTTGAGTGTTGGGGGAAAAAAACTTCAGACGTCTTTTTCATCATTTGATGTCACAGTCATAAGACCTATGCTCAGAGAACACAGTGTGCAAAGTTTTGATCAACTAAAGTCCCCAAATCCATCTTTTCGGTCCAATATCAGTTGTGTGCGTATGTGTGTGTGTAATTGATGAGAGGAAGGCTACATTCCTGTGGAAGTGAAACTCTTGCATCAGTGTGAAATCAAGACTTCCTGTCAGCAGTGTTCATTGACACAGTGGCCTTTTGCTAAATGTTGCTTAGTCATAAAAATGACTTGTGGTTTTAAAAGGGAGAAAAGTGAACCTGTTTTCCCACAGCCATTCCTCCTGACTCTCAAAGAAAAGGTTCTCAAGTTATTTGTTTCACACAAAACAACAAAAGCACAATAATGATTTGTCCTCGAGACCAAAACATCACTTGAGTGCCACAATAATTACTGTTTTACACCCTTTGAGAAACCTCTTTCAATGAAGTTATGTAAACGCTGTGTCTTTGCAGGGAGGCTGACCTTCATCCCTCCGGTTCCCAGGGATCCCTCAGCCTGCCCTGATGAAGCCCCAGCAAGACGACGAGCTCCTGGAGGGTAAATACTGAACCCAGCCGAAACATGAGCGTCACCTCACAGCCACGCTCCGAATGCTCTCCCATGATAAACTCCCCGGGTGTCCGGCTGAGGCGGCAGAACACGCTGCTGCGTCGGAGTTTATCCTGACAGAGCTGCCGAAACCAGATTTTACTTGAGTAGTGTTGTCCATTACTTCTGTGGCCATCTGTTAAAAAAATTATGCAAGATGTATTTTTCTGATGAGTTGTTTGTAACAGCCTTAGAGTGTGACACCATGAAAATTAGTCTGAATACACTGTGCGGCTTTGTGTGAGTAAAGTTCAGCCATATTGACATCGCTGAGTACACACTCTGTGTGTGAGCTGTTTTCTACTTCTCTCTTCGTGGGTCATTTTTGGAGACACCATGTCAGAATGTCGTAGTGACATCTCATGTCAGAGAGAGAGAGAGAGGAAAAAAAACACCCATGATAAAGGCTGAGTCATAAAGCCGCAGAGTTCATTAGGCAACACTCGACTTTAGGACTCGCAGCAAGTCGACGGCGATGAAGGAAAGACGGAACGAAAATTCCAGCCTCAGTGAGTCCAGCGCAACTTTTCAAGGCAGTCAGAAACAGAAAGAGTAATTATAGCTCTCAGAATAGTCCTTGTGGGAGAATTTGTTGTGGTTGTTTTTATACCGACAGCTGTAGTCGCTCTGTGTTGTGTTCTCATGAGTTGCCTTTAGGGAGTCACAGGGTTTATGACCTGAAGGTGGAGGTATTTGAATTTTATTGTTGGCCGTGTAGACCTACTATAAGTAAGTCCTAAACTAAATCACTTGTTTGGTGTAAGATCCTGAATTGTTGTGGAGGGATCGCTGCTGCTGTGCATAGTCGGTGCGTGCTTCACTTTTTGATAAAGGCCCTTTTATTGTGCCTGGATTAAAAGAAGTTAATTAAAAATGTCAAAATACATTTACAGCTTTCTTTCAGAAAAAAATCTTGCTTTTTTAAGTTTCAAGTTTTAAAGTTGAAAAGTGTTTCCTTTAAGGGTTCTTAAAAGGCATTCCATGATGTGAATGGTATTTGTGTCAATGTTTTTTTTTAGCAGTCTGGCAGAAACTTTGAAATGTTTTTCTAGGGTTTTATGGGGAAGTGGCACATTGTGTCTTCGTCCTCCCTTTTTCGCCTCAAGTCTTCATTTTATTGCTGGTGCCTCCATACAGTGCGACACGTCACTTTGGCTGCCAGCCAACAGAACCCGGAGCGATTGTGGCCCTGATGAAACGCACCTTTTATTGATGTGTTTATAGGGCAGAAAGTATGAGCTTATGATTACAGGAAACGGTCACGTTTTCTTTCTGCCACCTCCTATTGAACGTCGTGCTGGTCTTCGGTGCTTCTGTCAGAGGACTCCCCTCAGGAGAATGGGGTCCAGTCCAACCAGTACAGCGCCATCTCCCCCCCTGCGTCTCCCGTGGCCCAGGACGAACCCTTCTCCACGTACTTCGAGGAGAAGGTGCACATTCCGGAAAGCGATAACAAGGTGCCACCTCACAGACAGCGCTCGATACGATGTCAGCAAGTGACACTAAGAATGTGTAGGTATACAATTTGAATTAATCCGTCGCGTCATGCTCTGTTGACTTTTCACTTTCAGATGTTCAGTTTCCGCAAACTCTGGGCCTTCACTGGACCGGGATTCTTGATGAGCATTGCATATCTGGATCCAGGGAACATCGAGTCCGACCTGCAGTCTGGAGCTAAAGCTGGCTTTAAGGTGATTTAGGAAAAAAATAAAACAATCTCGACAATGAAACAAACTGATGCAGCGCAATGAATGTGCATTTAGGAGACTGAGACCAACACTCCGCTCTGTAAATTGGCAGAGCCACATATGCTACTTTCTGTGCAGACAGCTTAAACATCATGTGGTTCTCCAAGTATCTCCTCAAGATTAGAAGTCAGTTGCCACATGTCTCTGTTACCTCCACAACTTGGGCTGATTATGTTTTTTCCTTCTTCAGCTCCTATGGGTGCTCCTTGGAGCCACCATCATTGGGCTGCTGTTGCAGAGATTAGCTGCACGCCTCGGAGTTGTAACGGGGATGCACCTGGCAGAAGTCTGCAACCGCCAGTATCCCACAGTGAGCGCCTCTCCCATTTTAGCACCTTCTATGGTCCCATTTCTTGCTATTGAACATTTGCCTGACATCTGTGATTGCGGAGTCTCTGGCTACACTCATCTGTCCAAACGTAGCCAAACTGAACTAAAGATGAGTCCTTTCTTTTCCAGGTTCCTCGGATCATCCTCTGGATGATGGTGGAACTTGCAATCATCGGTTCAGACATGCAGGAGGTGATTGGCTGTGCCATCGCTTTAAACCTCCTCTCTGTGGGCAGGTAAGGTGGCCTCCGACATTTCCAGGAAATTACACGGCTGGATGACCAAGGATTATAAAAGAAAACGATGTCTTTACTGTCTCAATCAGAATCCCACTGTGGGCAGGAGTCCTCATCACCATCACGGACACCTTTGTCTTCTTGTTTTTAGATAAATACGGTATGTGGTTCAATTTTTTGATATAAAACTTCTGTTATTGCAACTTAAGTAAATCTCAGTGTTTTTACCATTTCCCTGTCTCTGCAGGTCTGAGGAAACTTGAAGCATTCTTTGGCTTCTTAATCACAGTGATGGCGATTAGTTTTGGTTATGAGGTAAGTGGTCACACTTTATCTTGACATGTGCATGACTTTTGTAGTGATTACAAGTATTTGACTCCATGTTTTTCTGTGTTTTAAGTATGTTCTAGTGAAGCCCGACCAAGGGGAGCTGCTGAAGGGCATGTTTGTACCGTACTGCGCCAACTGTGGGCCCTTGCAGCTGGAGCAGGCGGTGGGCATCGTGGGAGCCGTCATCATGCCACACAACATCTACCTGCACTCAGCACTGGTCAAGGTTCGGAGCGTGCTTGTAAATATGTGTGCATATGTGTGGAAAAGTTGGTGTTATCCTTCCGTTTCTTCTGCCTTCGATCAGTCTCGAGAAGTTGATCGCAAGAATAAAAACGAAGTGAAGGAAGCCAACAAGTACTTCTTCATCGAGTCGACCATCGCGCTCTTCATCTCCTTCCTCGTCAACGTCTTTGTCGTCGCAGTCTTCGCTCAGGCTTTCTACGATAAAAACAACATGGATGTGGTAAGTTCACGGCCTGTTTTCATTTTGGGACTTGAATTTTTTTTTCGTGGGCGCTGATGAAGCCGTTTCCATTTGTGCGTCTGCAGAATACAAAGTGCAACGGAACGGGAATCCCCTACGAGAAACTTTTCCCTATGAACAACAACACGTTGGAGGTGGACATTTACAAAGGGGTAAGTCTGGTCAGGAGGACACTGACGGTTGAATTGCCATAAAGATATTTTTCACTGAAAATGAGCCTTAGTTCTAATACTGAAGCCAGAAAAATGTCAATAAATAAACAACAACAACTCGTGTGTGTTCAGGGAGTGGTGCTGGGCTGTTTCTTCGGCCCTGCAGCTCTTTACATCTGGGCGATCGGGATCCTGGCTGCCGGACAAAGCTCCACCATGACGGGCACGTACTCCGGCCAGTTTGTGATGGAGGTAAAGTCAGACATGATGGTTACGGAAGCAGCGGTCCGAGGGTGGAATGACAACCAACTGAGCTTTGGGGGAAGTCCTGAAGGGATCGTCAGGTTTGTTGCTTTCGTGTTTTCCGAAAGGGTTTCCTGAACCTGCGGTGGTCTCGTTTTGCACGGGTGCTGCTGACCCGCTCCATCGCCATCACGCCCACGCTGCTCGTGGCCATCTTCCAGGATGTTCAGCATCTGACAGGAATGAACGACTTCCTCAACGTGTTGCAGAGCATGCAGGTCTGGATGAGCGACGAAGGCAGAAGTATTTTTTTGCTCCACTTTGACTTTGTGGGAGATCACCGAAGAAGTAACTTTTCTCTCTCTCTTTATTGCAACAGCTTCCTTTTGCATTGATCCCCATTTTGACCTTCACCAGCCTGACGTCCATCATGAACGATTTTGCTAACGGATTGTAAGTGAAATATAAGTCAAAAGAAAGAGATTTTCTACAAAAAAGTTATTTTAATTCAAGAAAGTTGTAGACGTTTGATTTCCTTTCAGTTTCTGTAAAAAAACGTCAGAAAGATTTTGACACAAGTGTTTTACAACAGAACAATATTTCTCAATCGCCTGTTTGTTCCTCAGGGTGTGGAAGATTTCAGGAGGCATCGTTATCCTGGTGGTTTGTGCAATCAACATGTACTTTGTTGTGGTGTACGTGACGTCGCTGAACAGCGTGCTGCTCTACGTGCTCTCCGCCTTCTTGTCCGTCGCCTACCTTTGCTTTTTAGGTTACCTGGTGAGTTAGATCACAGCATTGTTTTTTTTTTCTTTTTTACTGGTCAGACACTTTCTGCCTTCAGGAGTGTGAAACCCAAGTACTTTTAAAATCCTGTTATTTTGCCGTGACTTTGCCCTGGTTTGACCTTTTGCCCCTCTCTTTGACTACAGGCATGGCACTGCTTGGTTTCCTTGGGAGTTTCCTGCTTGGATTTTGGCAGCAGGGTAAGAAACCAACCTGCTGTGTTCATAGAAGAACAGTCAGAGTACGACTCCTAAAGCCGAACACGACAGTGTCTTCTGGGAGAGCCGTGTGCACAGCCGAGACTGTTCAAGATCACGTAGGATCTTGAAAGCACATTTTCTACTTTTTTTGTTGGGGTTTTTTTGTGTGTGTTGGTACTTTTTAGGTCCCTCTATAAGTCCGTGCTACATCATTTTAACACGCTAGATGTCAATATTTGATGTTTGAGCCTATTCATGGGAAAAAGCATCCATCGTCATTTGAATAAATAGAAACAATTTCAGTCTTTATAAGCTGGGATGTGGACATAACGCTTCATACATACCCTGTCAGAAAGAAACCAGTTCAGAGTGTGTTCTCTTTGTGCGTCCTCCTTCAGTTTGTTACGATAGTATGATGATACAAAACTACCTCTTCAGTATTATCTCATAGAGTTTCTTCTCAGCAGTTGATGTCACTGGATTCATGTTTCCATTACTTTCGATCTTTGACCAGATAAATCTCATTTTTCATGACATGTAAGAAAAAAACAAATGAGGGGGACTAAAAAGGCAACTGAAATCATCATCGATAACTCGTGCAGGTGTTTCCATCCGCACTTTTAATTAGAAATCTAAAGGAATTCATTTGCATCTGCAGAACTCCAAGTTCCTGAACGCTGGAGAACTTATTAGTCTCCATTAGCGGGACGTAGATTAAGAACCCCAGATTGTAGCCACAATGGGAGACTTATCAGGGGGATGTCAGAGGGCTCATTGGGTTACCTTTGAAACTAATGAGTTCACGCGTTGTTTGTGGATGAATTCCTGAGGTGCACTTTAAACATGCACTCTGTGGTGCATTTTTGGCTGAACCAAGCAGCTCCGTTAAAGCAGGGGAAGCTGTGCAAGGCGGCAGCTTCACCCTCAAGAGACTCTTTCTGTGCCTCAATCATCAGGATGCCAGAGAGCTTCAGCGAGACTCTTTCATTCCTCTTTGGCTTTCTGAACTTTGATGGATTAAAGATCACTTTTTTGTTCCTTCTGTTTTTGTTGTGATACAGGCCTAACCTCTTTACCATGATTGTTTTGTAGATATGTGGGATATGTCGTGTTAACGGACGATTAATACGCATGTTAGTGCGCTATTTGTGATAATAAATGTTCTTTTATGAAAGACGACTTTATAACATTTGAAGCGAAATGATTTTGAGATAATCAGACTGTTTTGGGATTTAATACCGTATTAAGAGCTTTAGAAAACATGAGTTTAAAGCGAATACAAAAACTTTTGACACCTGATCACATGAGGGCTTTATAATCTGTACATCCTGCTGTTTTCTCTCAGTCTGACCCTAATAAGTTGCGCGTTTGTGTCAAAGAACATAACACGGAGTGAATCACATAAGATTTATTCAAACACAGAATCCTGCATTCTGCACTGATCTGTGTCACATTTGTATCATAAGACTTTTGTTCCCCACACTCATCGTTATACATTGTCGGTAGCAAGATGACGGCAAATGAAAGCTTTTTTTTTTTTTTTTTTTTAATTTTAATTTTGCATAATTCTTCTTCTCTGATATATTTTATAGAATATTTTTATTATGTATCTGTTCTCACACACACAAAATATCACTGTTTTACTTTTCTTGCGAGCCACAGAGCGTCTTACAAGTAACAGCTTACAACTAAACGTAACAAAGACTGGTTCCACGAAGCGTGTTGAAGGAAGCAGTGATAGAGTCTGTCCTATCAAGGAGAAAAGTGTAACACTGAAGTAAGCTTTCATGTTCCAGTTGATGTGTAGCATCAGGTCAGTGTAGCTCACAGCTGGAACCCCTCCAGCTCTCTTATCAGCGCAGCTCGTCCAGCAAAAACAGTGAACGGATCAAACAGAAGCCGTTTGAGGCGACTGATCCACTTCTCAGCATTGAAGAACTGAGTGGAGTCGACATAAAGGCCGCACACTCGTGCTGCTGCGCTCTCACTTACTACTCACTTACTCTGGCGCATTGAAGAACAAACTCGCACACGTCACATGAGACTGTGAACACTTTGCTAAGCTGCGCCTGACTGAGCCGCGTCCACGTAAGATGCACAAGGTCGCCATCGTGCGCCGTGGAGACGGGCTGTGACGGTGACGTTCGCTCAGAAGACGCAGTGAAAAGCGTCCCATTCTGGTTTCAGGGGAAACTGTCTCATCCCACCTTTACGGTGGGAGGGTCACAGTGACTCGCAGGATGTTGGTTTCTCAAAACATTCAAGAACTGTGTTTTCATATAAAGTGGTATAAGTATGTTTCAGACACAAAGGAAATGGGCAGAGCACACGAGACCACTGGTGCAGAGGAAAACTTGTAATGTCGACACTCTTTCTGCTCTTTGGGACTAAATGGAAAAACTGTCTGTTGTCTGCTCCTGGATGAAAACGCAGCATGTGTCCAAAATAAACGCAGATTATGGATACATGGACATTTGTCAGCGTCTTCTGTCGAAGTGATAAAACGTTCGAATGTCAGGAGGCGAACCAAATTCTGAAAGGTAAACAAGAAAAAACTTATTTTGTTTTCGTCTAAGCTTATTTCAATTCGACTTTATGTCATCGCTCCAGTTGTCGAGAACACAACTGAAAGCATGGAAACTTTGCGCGAGTGATTGAAAAGATTAAATTTCACTGGGTTTGTGTCGTGTTAGTGAGGAGTCAATGTGGTGAAACACTGTGCATCTGCCTTGATATGAGGATTCGCATTAAAACTCCAGTGAAACGAATTCAAATATTAAAAAAAACTAAATCAAACGTCCTGGTAATAACATTTTTTTTCCAATCGTGAACAAAATGTAATACGACAGATGTTGAGAGGCCTGTCACTGATGAGCTAAATTACAGCGAACCTCAATTACTGTTAGGTTTGTACTCCAATGAAAGACCATAATAACTGTATTACAGGAAATCTGCAGTAACTGGGATACATACAGACTGTAAAGAATAAAAGAAACTATTAAAGAGGATTCTTTGGTTTTATAACTCAGGTTGATTTTTACTGACTCATTGTAACACCCTCACGTCGTCTCTCTGTCTTTCAGATGAACATGGGACTGTCGCGCCACACAGACATTTACTTACTGAACGACATGGACACCGACGCGCTGGTGGAGCGATGAAGGGGGGGGGCGCAAGGAGTGTGCGCTGAACCCTGGTGACTGTCGGCCCCCTGACAGCTGACTCAAACGTGGGACCAGTGAAACTCGGCCAGTAAACGTTCATCCTCCGCTCTCTGTGCCTCAAGTGTGTCAAAGTGCTCTTACTGCGACGCCGGAAACTGTTCACGATGGCTTTTTTTCCCTTTTTTTTTTTTTTTACTGCTAATGACTGAACAGTCTCTGGCAGTGATGAGCTGCTGTTGTACTCGGTTGTTTTTCAGTGAAGCTCTTACAAACATCAGACTGTTTGTTTTTTTGTTTGTTTTTGTTTCTTTTTTCTTTTCTTCTTGCAGAAACTCCCGTTTTGTTGTGTCTGAATTTCAAAATGACATTTTTCCACCGACTCGATTCTTGATTCACCAAAACTTGACTGGCCACCGCTGGCTGTTTCACTTCCCTCATCACAGGGCTTTGAATTAAAAAAAAAAAAGTACCAAACTGCATCTTTAAAGATACAAATGCTGAATTACATGTAAAACTATATATAATCACTCTATGCAAATTGAAAAAAGTTGCTACTTTATGTTCCCACTTTTTGAATGTCTCGTTGGAACGTGGCAGTAATCCAATATCTAAATAGAGGAATAACATAATTATATATTTATCAAGTTTTGTCATTGGCAAAATCAAAAGTATTTAATTTGTACTTTAGTCTTGTTTTTCGGAAATTAAGTGTTTATGAGCAAGTGGTCAAAATTTCCCCCATGTTTTTACTTTATTTATTGACAATTTTTTTTAATGTAAAAAATATTAGGTCATCAAATTGAAGCCCGAGACATTTGGGACTTAAAAAGGACTGTAAAATCTTGTTTTAAATTGAGAATGTGGGAGGGGGGCATCAAACAAAACTACTCTGAAGCAGACAGTGGAGCATTCAAGCCACAAGATTCATGTTAATGTGTTTACATTCCCACATGACTGAAATCTGACTGTTCAAACTTATTGAGTCAGTTCTTTTGCCATCAATGTTTTCAATGTGTCTCTTTTTTGCTTTTCTTTTAGTTAAGCTTACATTTCTTAGGACAGCCTTGAAGCTATATGTTAAGATATAAATCTTACAAGATATAAAGCTTTGTTCTAGTATGTATGTGACTGGCACTTTTGTTCAAATAGTCTGCTTTCATTTCTGCTTTTATTGGGAGTCACTGTAGCAGCTAGTATTTTTATTTGTGTTAAGCCAAATTTGTGTTAAAAAAAAACAGCTGCAAAGAAATGTAGCACTTATTGACAGAAATAGTGGATGTTGCGATAAACTGTTTGGTTACCTTTCGACGTGCTGCTGTGTCAAAAACCAGATTTTTTTAGGTCCAATGATGATATTTTTTGTTATTTAATTTAATGGCTTTTATGGAACATTGTCGTCTGAAACAGGATTTTTAACTGTTTCAGATGGCAGATTCAAGCGTTTTTTCTACACCATATGGTGCTAATATGACACATTCATGTGATTGTCACATTGACACTTTGATCCATACCTTGATTACTATAGTCACTCTGCTTCTATAGACAACTACAAACGACAAAAGGCTCTGTCATCAAACTCCTTTAAATGTCTGGTTGCAGTTTGGTGCAAACTATTTTGTTTTGGCCAAACATCAAACTCTTCTCATATCCTCTGTCCAAACTGCAGAAGACTATAGTGCCTTGTGTGTCCACCGATGTGCCTCATTTCTGTCACATGTCCTGCACAATATGCGCTTCGGGGAAAACAACGTACCAACCTTATCTCTCAAGAATCGAACCAGCCTGGTATCAAAAGTGTAAAAAGTGATACTTGATGTTTTGAGATTATTTATGGTTTTATTTTTTTTATGTCGAGTGATGTCGAAATCCTAAAGTAATTTTATAAACATTATTTATATTGGAGACCTGTTATGAGTGAACGATCATTTTTCTAGTTAGATGGTTGCACGGAAAATTGTGAGGCTGTACTGAAATCTGAAAGTTTTTTCTGACATCATGGAATTGCACAGTATGATACAGTTGGGGGGGGGTCCTAAGGTTTTTTTTGTCAAATATACTTTTGTATTAAACTACTTCCAACTTTCTCATGTTTCAGTATTTTGTTGCATAAAACAAAGCTTTTGACAATGCTTTTGAAAAGTATCTTTTAATGACACAAATACACATAAATTATGCTAATTTATATAAAACAGCTGCATAACTTGACCATTTACTAACTTCAGAGTAACTTCTCTTTGAGGCCAACATATCGTTGCACACAAAATTTTTAAAATATATTTCAATAAATCATAATTTCGGAACGCTCTTATTTTAAGCCTTATTTTAAGTCTCTGAAGTGAAAAGATTTCACAAGAATAAAAGCAAACTTAAAAAATATCATGAGTCAAAGCACAGGCAACCGAATTAATTAGTAAGGTGGGTATTTGTAGTTTGGTTTGGGGTTTATTTATTTTTATCCTTGATTACTGGCTCAATTTAATGCCTCTTGACGGAATGAAGCCGGCTGACCCACATTCGTTGCCGTGGTTACGGGGAGCCAACGGAGTGTTCTTCCCGTCCGCACGAGGGAGCTGTCCGAGGCGCCTGCAGCTCCACATCCTGTCCAGCGGCTCCGTTGCTACGTCACCACTTTTCAGAGCCTGCGATGGGACGTCGAGAGGGAGCGTGAAGACCGACAAAGCAGGTAAGTTCAATGAGAAGTTGGACAACCTGTCGCCGCCGTGTTTGCGGTTTTACTCGGCTGTAAAACCGACAAACAGCCGCAGCGTGTAGCTGCTCACAGGTTACCTGTGAGGTTTGTGGTGCGGTGGTATAATGTATGTGTTCGACTGCTGGCTGATACGTCCGCTTGTTTTGTCGCTCAAATGTGTGTTTAGACGCAAAATGAGGGAAGCCGCGCTCCTGCTCACATGTTGTGCGTTGGTGTGTCTCCTGCTGAGCTCCAGCCAGGCGGCCAGACAAGGACAGGATGTCAGATGTGGAGGTATGTGGCTGCGTGGTCTCCACATCAGCGCACTCTCTCTCTCTGTGATAAAAGCAGCTCATGTGTTTCTGTCCTCTGCTGCCTCCTCAGCCTGCAGGGCGATGGTCGATGAGATGGAGTGGGCCATCTCCCAGGTGGACCCCAAGAAGATGATCCAGACGGGCTCCTTCAGGATCAACCCGGACGGCAGCCAGTCCATCCGGGAGGTGAGGCGGCGGCAGCTCGGCCACGTAGTAATCCCTGCAGCCCACCAAAGAGGCTGCGTCTCTCCGTGACGTGTGGATCAAAATACTGAGGCGAAGAGGCTTTGTTTGAGCAACTCCAGCTGTGTTTTTTTTTTTTCAAGTTGTCACCATGCAGAGTGAATGAGGAATTTTTTTAAAAAATCTGCACAATTTAGATGTATCATCCAAGGATAAGCGAGGGGGTGAAAATAGTACTAAAAACAGTGAAAATCAATTATATTTGTTATTTTTCCAGTCTCTCTAAGTATGATATTTTGTTTAAAAAAAAAAGATAAATAAGGGCATTAAGTTACATGTTTGACTGATAAGGTGGCCAGTGGCTATATGTATTTGTTTTATATTTAATAATTGAGTAAATTTTTAAATTGTGTTTTTTCCAGTTTGCTAGTAGAATGAGGACATAAGAACATTGCAAGATACTACTTGAGTGCTTTAGACAGGCAGGTCTCTCCCTCATTCTCTCTGACCTCTGATGCCATCAGGTGCCTCTGGCTCGCTCTGAGGGAAACCTCCTGGAGCTGATGGAGAACGTGTGCGAAAGGATGACGGACTACGGCGAGCAAACGGATTCGTCCACCAACAGGAAGTCCTACGTCCGGGTCAAATCGCGGACTGGCGAGGCCCTGGACCTTTCAGACGCCTCGCTGGACTCCCGAGTGACGGCCAGTTTAAAGTTTGCTGTGAGTACAGCGTCATCAAAGCGGCCTTTGAATGTTTCACGCCTGAGCTGCAAATGATGAATAAACTGCGGAACAACAAACCTGAACTTTGCTGCGTTTGACCGTTTGCCCTTTTTTTGACACTTTTTTAGTGCGAAACAATTGTCGAACAGAATGAAGATGAAATCATCGAGTTCTTCTCGCACGAAACGGACAACGTTAAAGACAAACTTTGCAGTAAAAGGACAGGTATGCTTCGACTCCACATGGCACTCTTTTTCACCTCTCTGGCGTGATCACGCTGCGGTAAATGTGCTGTAACTCCTTGTTTTGCTCCCCTCCGTGTCCTGCAGACCTCTGTGACCACGCTCTGAAAATGCCTCATGATGAACTTTGACAGGATCGTCTCACGCTGGCCATCCGTCCTCGGCTTGAACCGAGACGTTTAGGTGCTGTAATCTTTTCATTTGACACTCCTCACCTGATTTCCAGATGTAAAGAAATCTTTGTCGTTCGAAAAAAAAAGAAAAAAAAAGACCCACCTGGTATGAAAATCATTGTTTCTGTGATCCTGGAGAATCAAGGACCACTTGGACCCAAATTGGCCTTATCTTGTGTTTTTTGATGACTCGTTTACATTGTCTGTTGTTACTTTCAGGTGCTCTTTACTGGGTGAAAATCAAACTGTGAAATTGCACAATCAACTCTCTGTTCAGATGCCGGATGTGTTGTGGGATTTCCAAGTCTGGGTGGATTTGTTCAAAGTGGTCCTTCATGCACAGTAAAACTCTCCTCCAAAGTTACAATAGAGTGTCTGAGTAGCAGACAGTCGTCTTTTAATTCACAATGAATCAACATCTGTGCTGCCTGCTGACTGATGACTGTGTCATTCGATGCCAATCAACACGTTCATCCATAACTTTAGTTGAGAGTTTTATTGATTTGCAGTATTTATTGAAACCATCCATGATCCCAGGAACAAAATATTGTGTTTGTGTCGTTTTTTCACCAAAATATTCTTTTGAGTGAGAAAAAAACATCACTAGTTGCAGTTGGTGGAGCGGCATCAGAAGAAAACATGTTCCAGCAAACTATTTCAAGAACAAAGTCCTGACTGATTCATGTTACTGTCCACTTTGCTGTGCTGATATAAGACTTTAAAATTTGAAGTAATACTGTTTTGTTTTGTTTTTCTTCTGGAGAAGCTGTTGCAAAGGATTTATTTCAGGG
>JASSRZ010000072.1:7840004-7852504 GCA_032164315.1 Malacoctenus gilli | reverse complement strand
CAGTTTCACACATTTCCAGTAGAGATTAGGAGTCTACGACTGCTGATGTTGGGGTCATTTGTACAAGTGACAATAACAGTAACAGCTAGTTACAAATCATTTATTGCGAAGAAGTCTTCACCATTTCTTTTGTGACTCAAGATCAATGTTTGATTCAAGGATCGCACTTGTGACAGAGTATTCAAAGAGGATACACTGAGTAAAACCTGTGAAGCTGGAGTGGTGTGCACACTGTGAACAATTGGTGGGTTCACAAGTTGCCACGAGGTCTAAAAGATGTAAATTACTGCTGTTGCTAATTGTAAGTTTGTGCAGCTTGTGCAGCAACTGTTTGGCAACAGTTTATAGAGGTGTGCACCTCCACAACGCCTGTTAGCAAAGTCTGTCCAAACCAGAAGAACACTGATTTTCAACACATCAAAGAGCGGTGTGTTTCACACTGATGCTTTGATGTGACAAACTGTGGAAAAATTCAGAAAGATTATTTGCCTCGTTTATCATCTTATATACAAACAGAGGGCCAGTCCAAAGTCTAACCAAGGGATTACCATCTACAGCTCAGGGGTCGGTGGGGGAGTCTCACCAGCTGCAGGTCTGGAGTCAGTGCCTCTCCTCACCCCAAATGATCCCTCTCACTATCTCCACTCTAACTGGATCCTACCTCCACATCCCTCGGGAGGGTTCAAGTGGTTGTGTGTGTGTTGTTTTTTTAATGGTTGTTGTGGAAAAGCTATGACATAAGGCGGTATTGGGTGATGCTTAAATTGATGTTGACAAACGGATGTCTGCAGCTGTGGCTTTCACATCCATAGTGCGAATTCTCTGACGGTGACAGAAACAAGCTCCTCGTAAGATCACATGCCTGGACGTCAAAGAGAAAATAGTTTAAGTTGTGGGTCAAAAAAAAAGAACATTCATTTCCTTGAAGTCTCACACAACGTTTTGCGAATTGTTTTTTTCAGTGATAGTTTATATTGCTGCAAAATAATTGTGAAATGATTCCATGTAGTTTTTTGCAGAGGCAATTCAGCCCAAACCAAAACAATAAGAGCTTTCAAACTTTCAGTATGCTGAAAGTTGAACTGATGAAATTGGAAAAGTGATTTTTTTAGGCAATTTTTCTTTTTTGTTACTTGGAAAAAGAGGTTGTTTTTTTCTCTCGAAAATGCTACATTGAAATCTCAAAGTTTGAAATAAAAGTCGAAAGAGTGAGAAACTTTAAACTTTAAAAGCAGCTCTAAAGTTTGACTTTAGGTATAGCTAAGACCGCTGCCCTTCTTTGGGAACTTATAAAATGCTTCTTCCAAGAGTTATTGTGTTGAATTTTCATAAAGCAAATCTTTCCTCAACATGAACAAACATGTTTTGATGCACACCATGTGCCACTAACTCCCACCCTCCCCCCTCGCGGGGGTCATTCGGGTGTTAACGGTAGTTATGAACAGTTTCCACCAGTTTTATAAGAACAAATTTATTATTTAATTTTTAAAAAACGGCAGGTGTTTTGTGGTCTGGTGTTTGAAAACACTCCTCGGTGTCGTAAAATTGGTGTAAAATCTACATTTCCAGCTATAAACCGACGGTGCCCTCAAACCCGGGTTATTTTTAGCATTTTTTCATCCAGTAATAGACCCACGTGAGCGCCGCTGTCGTTTGCAGGTTATATTTAGAGCGCACGCTCCCTCCGCTCTTGCGTCAATGGAATCTCGTGTTTGCGTCACACGGAAGAACGTTGGTGTCGGTCGCCGCGCTGATTGGCCGGCGACCGGAACATTCCGACGCCCAGTTTCCCTTGTTTGGGCATGGACCCGCCTTTTTGTCGACGCAGCCAAAATAAAACAAGAGAGCATGAAGCCGTCTGCGTTGGTCTGACCCAGTGAGTGTGTGAGACAGAGTACTTGAATGTGTGTGTGTGTGTGTGTGTGTGTGTGTGTGCGCGCTCGCTAAGCAGCTGGCAGAGGTGACATTCATCTGATTATCTGGTTTGGAATAAATGGTCATCTGTGAAATTAGGATTTTTACATAAAACAGGTGAGTGAGAGAAGACCGCTTGTTTACATCTGCGCTGCTTCAGTGCTGCTCCCAGACACGTTGACCCTCTTGCATCTCTGTATCTCTGTCTGGGACTTTTAAAGTTTGTAGGACTTTGAAAGCATTAAGAAAAGATACAACTGTGGATGTTTTTTTGCTGTCTTTGAAAGGCTATATGGGCTTTTGCCTCCTCTGTGAGCGTTATGAACGCAGCTGCAAGTTTATTACACCTTTATAAATGGAGGTCTGACGAATGTACGTGTGTGATTAAACTCTTCTTGAAGGCCTTATTGTGTTGTGATCTTAAGTTTGACTTTTTCTAAACTTCTCTTCAATGTAAGTGGGTTAAGCAGAATATTTTAAGCAGCACCATAAGTGCAGTTCAAAGCTCAGAGTTTGAATGAATTCTTCAAAAAAGCCTCTCATTTTTTTTACAGGTGTCGTTTAAAACTACTAGCTGACAAACTTGGACTGTTGTTTTAATGACGGACTAATAATTGGCATCAATGAGTGACTGATTGGATTTGTTTTCCTGAGAGTTTTGCAAGTTTGTGCAGGTTTTAACCTCGTCCAGGGTCCAAGCTTGTGCAAAGTAACAAATCTCACAACTTGACAAGTTGTGCTGCATTATTTTATGATCCGGGTGTGTCACATATGTTATGGACAAATGTTTGTAGTGGGGTGTGTACTTATTGGACAAAAATCAAATACAACACACAAGCTTGAATCACATATACACATAATCACATTATATATTGTCTCTCCTGAAGTTGACATAGACACACACAGACACACAGACAGTCAGACACCCATGCACACGCACGCACGCACGCACGCACAAACAGGCTTTGCCACCTTTCTCATTGGCACTGGCACTCAGCCCACCCTGAAACGCAATCTGCAACACTCCCTGGTACAGCCGCTGTGGAAGAGGGTTGCCCTCCACTGAAGGAGGTTTTCAGAGTCTTAACAGCCTGTAACACTATATCCGACAATATCTGGCTGCTCGGCTGGACCATCTTCTGAATTTCCTAAAGGTGACTGATGGGGCCCTCCAGCAAAAGAAATGGCATGTTGGCAGAAATGAGACAGTGCATGTTGAAAATTGTTGACGTTGGCTACTGTTTGGATGGTTACAGAGAAACAGTTTCAAAATGCTGGCCGAATATAAACCTGATATCTGATATACAACACATAATTTAAAAGTCAAGTCCCAATTAATCTGCGACAGTTTAGTTCACTTGTTTCATGGGGGGAATTGAACACAGAATCGTGCTGACACACTTATATGACAGCTGTTCGTTTGTTTTTCAAGAAATCACACTTGCTTATTGATAGTCTTTTAATCTGATGTGTTTTGATTGGTCTTAAAAGTTGCTGTTCTCTCTTCCAGCGATGCCCTGTGTACAAACTCAGTATGGATCCCTGCCGCATGACAACTACTTCAGCTCTGAGTTCTTGAATCCTGACCTCAGTGCCAAGCTGGTGATGGACATCAGCGGCCAGAAGGACCAGCTGTCAACATCCTCTCTGCCCAGCATCAACACCTTGGTGGGAAATGGCTACTTGGGGGAGTTTGATGCTTACTCTTGCAAGATTACCACCTCCCCTCCCGCATCGACAGTTTCCTTTGGCCACACTGTGGTGGCAGAGAGCCCTGGCCCTCAGATGCAGAACCAGGGCTTCAAGTTTGATGATCTTCAGGTGTATGGCTGTTACCCAGGATCCTTTGCTCTCAGCTGCCTCGATGAAACGCTGTCGTCGTGTGGCTCTGACTACTACGGCAGCCCGGTTTATACCACCGCGTCCCCTCCAACGCCAGGCTTTCAGAATGAGTCTGCACCTGTCTGGGATTCCCCTTTTAGCCCCTACCCCACTGCCCCCCCATCTTCTGACAAGTCCACCATGGCTCAGCAGATCTCCTTTTTCAACTTCAGCCCCACTCAGGAGCAACACTCCCCCCTCGGGCAGCATCAGGACGCCCAGCTGGGCCAGGAGGAGCCCTTCTTTCTGTCCCCTGCCCCGCATGTCCCCTCTTCGGGGCATCGCGCCGCCATGACTCTGGAGCACAGACCTCTGGAGGGCCTTGGGATCGTCGAGGCATCGATGATGTCACCAAAGAACCCAAACCCGGGATCCAGCGAGGGTCGTTGTGCCGTCTGTGGTGACAACGCATCCTGCCAGCATTATGGAGTTCGCACCTGTGAGGGGTGCAAAGGGTTCTTCAAGGTAAAAAAAGAAAATAGTGGATATTTTTCATTATTCAAATATTTATTTATTATGTTCATCCAATAAAGTTGGACAATATCTAAGATAAGAACTCCTCCAAACAGTGACAGAAATCTTTATCTGAAACACTGAACACAACACGATCGCACTGACAACTGTAAAGTTACAATTCATCAAATCATAACAAACACAATTCGTAATGAGGACACAGTTATCTCATTGGGTTTTTTCAGGTTCCTCAAATATGAAAACTTTAGATCGGTAAAAGATTACTGAGATTAATTATATAAAACTGTATTATGATGATTTTCATATTTTATTCCTATCATAAACTGTAAAAAAAGATCTTAATCTTGGTAGATTTTACTTGTTTAAAGTAGGAAAATATCTTGTTTATATTGCTAGAAAGAACTCCCCTAATCAGTGAGTATTCTCATGCTCATATAAAGGTCTATCTGTCCAATTTCAAGAATGAATTTTGACATTTTTTAGCAGAGTTTTATTCTCATCGTGAGGATGAAACAGCTTCTTCAAGAAAAAAGAAAGGCTCACATGTGAAAAGATGTTTTTGACTTAAAATAAGTAAAAGTGGAGTGTTAACTAGTTGTTGGAGGGTCATATAGGTAGATACCTTTTTTAGCCCAAGCTCAAGTCAAGTTAAGTTTACATCCATGCACAGTGCCATATCTTTCCATTATGCTGATTTTGTATCAATTGACATTTTCTTCTTTTTTTCTTTTTTTTTTTACAGCGCACTGTGCAGAAAAACGCAAAGTACGTGTGCCTCGCCAACAGAGACTGTCCTGTCGACAAGAGGAGGAGAAACCGCTGCCAGTTCTGCCGCTTCCAGAAATGTCTCACAGTGGGAATGGTCAAAGAAGGTAAGGCGGCTGCAGAGTCTCCTGGAGCTTTCAGTGACGAGTGCATGATGACTAGAAACCAGGCTTAGTAATGAGAATCTTGTGAAACCAAAGCTAAGAAGCCCCGAAGTACGTAACCGGAGCTTTACAGTGCCAGCTGCTAAAAAAGGGAAACCGAGACTGTACCAGTTGTTTTTCAAAGTCTGCGATGCTGCCGTGGCCACGTGAGGATCAAACGTGTGCTCGTCCTCCTGCCCCCCACTCACCTATTCATCTCCACACCTCTCTGCCCGCCTCAGTTGTTCGCACAGATAGCCTAAAGGGTCGCAGGGGTCGTCTGCCTTCTAAACCCAAAACTGCCATTGAAGCTTCGTCCACGACCTCGAGTGTCAACATCATAACCTCTCTTGTCAGGGGTCACCTGGACTCCAACCCCTCCATTGGAAAGCTCGACTATTCCAAGGTAAAAGCTCAGCGCAGCCTGCGCAGGTCTCAGTCCGTCCGGTGTGTCGTGGTTACAGGAGACACGGTGGAAGCGGTCCGACTCATGGCTGTTTCCTTTCCCTGTGACCTTCCCCAGTACCAGGAGACAGTGGACAACTCCAAAGAGAAGGAGGATGCCGAGGATATCCAGCAGTTTTACGACCTGCTAACCGGCACGTTGGATGTGATCAGAAACTGGGCTCAAACTATCCCAGGATTCACTGACTTCTGCTCAGAGGACCAGGAGCTGCTGCTTGAATCTGCCTTTGTGGAGCTCTTCATCCTCCGCCTTGCATACAGGTTGGTTGCTTTTTTATTCGAAAGACGTTATATTTGAGCATTTTGAAAGCACTCTAATTCTAATTGTTTTGAACCTGTACAGGTCGAATCCAGAGAAGAACAAGCTGATCTTCTGCAATGGCACCGTCCTCCATCGACTGCAGTGCACTCGCAGTTTTGGGGGCTGGATTGACTCCATCATGGATTTCTCCCAGAGCCTCCATCGCATCAACCTGGACATCTCTCTGTTCTCCTGTCTCGCTGCACTTGTCATCATCACTGGTGAGAAACAAAAAACAGTCTTGTTTGCTTTTACTTTCATTGACAATCTCACTGATGTTTTGAATCCAGAGCTTTTTCTCACAGGACGTTGTCCTCCTCTGCAGACCGCCACGGCCTTAAGGAGCCCAAACGGGTGGAGGACTTTCAAACTCACCTCATCACTTGTTTAAGAGAACACGTGAGCGGGAACGGATCAGAGGCAAGCAGGACGCAGCCCAACTATCTTTCCCGTCTCCTGGGCAAACTCCCTGAACTGAGGACACTCTGCACACAGGGCCTTCAGCGCATCTTCTACCTGAAACTGGAGGACCTGGTTCCTCCTCCACCGATCGTGGAGAAAATCTTCATGGATACTCTGCCGTTCTGAAACAAAACAAGAAAAAAAGAACCTGTTGTGTTTTGGGCAATGATGGACACACAGGAGGTGGAAAGCACCTGATGGGAGGTTTTGTTTTCATTATCTAACGACAAAAATCTCCTTCCAGCATGCTGATTTGTGTGCCAGCATGTTTGTCATTCAAAGACCATTATTTTTATATCGAGTTTGAACTTTCATCGTGGTGCTCATTTGAGCACTGTAAAAAAGAAACATCCAAATTTGAAGAGGTTCCAACATTTCAGGACAGCGTTTCTATGTATTTTGTGTGCATTTGTAATATTGCTGTGCTACTTCTTTGGACGTTGTTTTGCTATGCAGCTATAAACATGTTGACATTTGGGTGGATGCAAAGCAGCACTAAATCCTGAGAAACACACTACTTTTTCTATTAACCTTGAGAATAAAAACTGCCTTATGACTGCATTCAGAACCAGAGCTCGTGAATTGGCTCAGACCTAATCACTTGTGAGGTTCGTTACAAAAACAGTTTCGGGTCCTATTTTTTTCTAATAGCATTTACCGGTATCTTTTCATTTCAAACTCCAGTTGCAGTCGAAACTGTGCTCCTGCAGAGGGTCTTGGACCAAAGTTCACCAAAGTTTCTGCTTCGACGCCACCGATCACAAACCTTACTGCCTTAAGCTGAAGCATGCTGCTGTCACTCTCGTGCTCTGTTCAGGCAAGAGTCCCTTTGGAAACGTTAAGTAGTAGTTAGAGGCTTCCGATGCTCTCACGCTTCAATTCAGGGTTACTGAATGAAAGTGCCTTTCATAGAGATCCAGTGAGCTGACACTATATTTCATTCCAAATGTCACACACAGTGAGGCCCTTTTATTATGGACATTTCAAAGATAGTGAAAATAATAACAACTGAAATAGGAACAATAATCAAGACGTACTCCAAACCCTTAATGCAAAGGCAGACATTCATTTGATATCAATTGATCCAGGCTGCAGGTTCATCTTGTGCTTGGAACCTCAACTCTGTACGACTCATCAACTGTCTTCCACTTTTTTTGTTTGTGTATTGTTGTTTTTTTACATGTTTGTTTTTTATTCCGATGATAACTAAAGGGATTTCTTAAGTGGTCGCAGTGAAACGTGATCACTGAATGAGCAGCTACGAGAACTTCAGTGTTCACACAGTATGAAGAACACTTCTCTTTCTTACTGTTTGTGTTTTGTTTGGGACTTGTGTGCACATTTAAAATACTGGTAGGCCATTTGAAAAATAAAGGTACAGACATATTCAAAGCAGAAAATACTTGACAATAAATTTTTTTAAAAATATATCACACAGACTGACTTTACTTCATTGCGCATCATATAATTTTGTTGGATTCAAGTGAGCATGAGTCCTCTCCCTCATTCTATGATATTTTGTTTTGTTTATTTACAAAAAGTTGGTCTTTTTATAAAATAAATTTTTTGCTTCTGTAAATTAAAATGAAATAAAAAAAATTGAATAAAATAGCGCCAATTAAACAAAACGAATCTGCAAAAAATATTTAAACTGAGTAAAACACAATTTAATGAAATTAAAATGCAGTAAAATAAAATAACGAAATCATTATTGTTGTTTCAAACAGAATTAGTGGAGTTGCCCCCCAAAAAATTCAGCAGTTCTTTCTTGTTCCTCTGATCCATCAGATATACAAGCTGGGTGTCAGAAGATGATTGTCAGTAGCTGCTGTAGGGAGTAATAATTGGCTACTGCATTGTTGCCCTGTCCAGGTCCATGGGGGCCACAGCTCTGTGTGGTTTGGATGTTTCACAGCCCCGAAACACCTTAATATAATGAACATGTCATCTAAAGCTCTGCAGCAAGCCTCAGGATGAGCTGCTCATTATGATGTGGAGAGTCGGACCTGGGAGACATCTGAAACCTGCAGGGCCGAAGAGACGGAGCCAACTAGGAGTCGGGCTAGGACAGAGAACACCTTCTTTGAAGGGCTGACAGTGGCTCATACCAGATAGACCATTTTAATTGGCCTTGGTTGCAGTTTGAAATTCACACATTTGAAATTGGATGTGGCTCTTAAAAGGCTCAGGCACGCTGGTCTGATTTTATCATTGTCAGCATGAAGCAGCATAAACCACCAGTCACTAATTTAATGATAAGTTCCATTAGCTCTTCTCTTTTGCCCTCTTTTACCATTCAAAGATTGTACCCTGGAAGTTGGCCACAATTGTATATTTGAAAGACATACAGGCTCTTCTTCCTGCAGCGACACCCAGGTTAAACCAGGTTGAACATGAACATGGTGACATTGTTGCCTTAAACATATATAGATGTAATTGTTTCCATTAACTTCGAGGCACCGCTGTGCCTAAATAAAGCCTCTCAGAGTCTGTTATGTAATACAAAGAATTGTATCCAGTTTAGAGTTGGTCATGTCAGGGGAATCAATTCAAAGCTCCTCAGATAAAGGACATGTGGAGTCCTTCAGTGTCCCTTCAGTCCATAGAACCACAGCAGAAAGTCCTCATGGAAGATCGACGTACTGAGCTCTCGCTCCTCGCATATTAACAACGTGATAAAAAGGGAGCAAACAAAGCACCTTTTCAGAGAGTCACTGGTTGTTCTGTCACACACGCATGGTGTTAATGTTGCCAACGTCTTGCACCAGGGGAAGACGACGCCGCGCCACTCTCAGCCACAGCAGGCCGCAGCGTCGAGTGCACTCAGCCACTTGACACCAGATCCTACTGTACACCACGTACTGGTCATCTGGATTTTGATGTTGGCAGACTGAGTGGAAAAAAAGTGACAAGAGGGGGAAAAAAGAGTGAGGGGGGGGGGCGATCAGAAAGGCGGCTGTTCAATATCTCACGAGACGTGAGAGAACATCAGGCCAAAACCTCCCTTTCGAAGATGGAGCCAGATGAATACTGCAATAGCCACTGAAGCCATGGTTCCTACAGTCAGTTTATCAGCCCGCTGAATCCTTTTCTTTTAACTTTGCATCTTTTTCTCCTTCACAGTCATGTATCCATGACAGGCCAGGCATGTTGGCCCTCCATGCTGCTCCAACCAAACCTCAAAATACATCCCCATGTCAATATATCTCATGTTTGAAGTTGCAGTGTTTCTTGACACCACCTTTTTCCAAAAGTGGAAAGTGACCATCTGGAGCTGCCATTGGCTCGTTAACTTTTGACCTGATATGTAACACTCTGCATTCAGGAACAAACTGTGGCCTGATACCGTGCACCCAGTAGATCTGCTCTGACAAGCAGGGTGGGGCTCACTTGTCACAGTGATTTGTTGTCCAAATATGCTGAACTTGTGTTTTACACTTTGCTTCGGGACTCTCGGCAATGCTAAAGAAAAAAGGTTGAGACATTGAAGGCTTTTTAAACTAAGGCGATTAACCAGCAAAATGGGGGTAACAATGTCAAAGATTTGATTTTTGATCACTTTTCCCACACCTGAGATATACAGACAGTGTTGCATGTGTGCAGTGAGTATTGAGCTCTAATTTGAAGCACCAAGTCTGTTGGTATTACAATTTCAAGTAAAAAAGTGCACCATTCATGCATGTAGCAGCTCATAATTGTAGTCAGTACACAACACTGTGCTTTAGCAGCAGCATCATGAGTGAAAAGCACTTCATCAAATTTTACATTTTAAACAGTGATTAATTCTAAGGTGATTCGGTTACTACGAAACATTCACATGAGCTTACAGTTACAAAACCTGGGGAGGCCTCAGCTGCCTTGGCATGACATTATTCAGTGCTGTAGTTTATCTACACTGTTCTGTTGCTGTTTTGTTCTTTTCATTTTAAAAAAATTAAAATAAATTTACGTACTCAACTGTCTTCAGCTCTGTTCTGAGCTTGCTCAATTCACATAATGCAGATGGCTCAGCTACTGTAGCAGCGGCATTCACACTGCGAGTTTTTGACAATGAATCAGGACTTTTTTAGTAACTGGTCATTCGTGCACAAGTGCAGAGAACTTTTTCCATTTCAGATTGGATTTGTATCTCAGATATCTGTAATTTGATATTTCAGTTTCAGAGGAAAAATTCACAAAGTCTCGTCAACCAGCACGAATCACTTCTTCAAACTTTACAGACATCTGCAGCGTCACCGGCTCATCGTGACTCCAAGTTCACCGAGAAAATTTGTTTCTGATGCATCATCGCGCTGGCAAGATAAGGCTCGAACTGTTATCAGTAAGGCTACAGAGAAATAAAAATGTCATATCAAAAAAAGATGAGAGGAAAGTGGACATGATGATGCTGCAGATATCAAGTAATAAGATCCCCTCTAAACCATGAACAGCAGCGCTGGTGTCATTGCCAGTCAGATTTGACAGGGAGAAATTAGATTATGGACATCTGCAAAACACTCCAAGTTCAGATGTGAACTGCGAGTACACCTTGAGCCACTTGCATGAGGTCGACATTCACTGACAGAAACACGGGCAGAGAAGAACGACCGTGTGACTGCATGTAAATGCATCACTAACTGTACACGAATCACTATGAGAGTTTATCACTTTTACTGCTGAATAACGTTTAAAACATCTTAAGGCAAAGTTTTACAATTTGTGAGAGCAAATGTACTCAAGTCATTTCTCTTGTCCTGTAATAAATTGAGCAATTAAATAAAATGACATGTGGCTTATTTTGAGATAAAGGAGTTCATTTGTAGACTTCTGTGTAATTTACATTACGGAGAGAGAGGGGGTGGGAGGGCTGGGGGGGCTGGAGCTCATATTGTTCCAGTGGGAGGAAAGCTAATAGGTTTGTTTGTGAGGATGCTGCACCTGTCGTTTGTTGATGGATTGAGCTTTGAATAACTTTGTGAGACTGTTTAGTGCTCTGCGGGTTCTTATGTGCCTCTTTCTTGTCTTCTATACCTTTTTTTCATATTACATGCGCATGCACGCCCACACACAGGTGCACATATCAGCCCGTCGACACGCATCGTCTTCATCTTGTTTAACGTCTCAGCACAGACCCTCACAACGCGTCTGATCCAGACCGAAATACATACTCGAAAATACATTGCATGCATGTATGTATGTATATCCCTCCTCCAGTGTAAGGATGTGTGTGGGTGGGTAGTTGAGTGTGGAAAACCCTCTGTGAGTTTATTTATAGCAGGCCATTGTTGAACCCACAGAAACCTCTGTAATTGGATCTGGCCTCTCTCACTAAGAGCGTCCGGTGATAAATGAGTTGGCAGACGTCACAGCTCATGCCATCCCTGTGATAACTGTGCTCCCCACATCAGCGTCTTAAGCTCTTAGTCGCAGCAGTATTAAATTCATAAGTGAATGGTGAGCCCAGCTGAATTATTGTCTCAAGTGTGAGTGGGGGAAGTGATGGTGGAGACCTGTGGGTTGTGTCGTTCTATCCTTGGGTATAAACTGTTCTGGGATGGTAAGGAGAGACGGACTGACAGTGCTTCAGGCAAAGGAAACTCAAAGTATTAATTAAAATGTTTATCCTTTTTGAGGGACACACATGTTTGCCATGGTACAGCCTGCTCTTTCGCTTAAAAACGAAAAGAAGACAAAAAACAATCCCATCTTCTGTTAAATCTGTTGAAAAGGAAAAAAGATTACAATATTAGACAGTAGCAGTGGTTTTTCATTCTACTCCATCTAAATGTCAAAATAAAGTGCAGCTGAACTCTCACAAAGCACAAACAAAACCTTCAATCAAAGCATGTTGAATCACATCAGCCTCCTTTCATGCAACAACAAATAATCATTACCTGCATGTGCTTCATATAGAAACATGTCAGTTCAGGTGAAATAACTGAATCACACTGTTTCTTCTCTATAAACCAGAGTGGCTGTTAGAAGTTCACACTCTAAAACACGCAGCATAGCTCAGGTGGGAGTAAAATAGAAATAAGACGCGCGCGCGCGTGTGTGTGTGTGTGTGTGTGTGTGTGTGTGTGTGTGTGTGTGTGTGTGTGTGTGTGTGTGTGTGT
>JASSRZ010000072.1:7824394-7839879 GCA_032164315.1 Malacoctenus gilli | reverse complement strand
GTGTGTGTGTGTGTGTGTGTGTGTGTGTGTGTGTGTGTGTGTGTGTGTGTGTGTGTGTGCGTGCGTGTGCGTGTGCATGTGCGTGTGTGTGTGTGTGTGTGTGTATAGTTAGGGTTCAAGGTCAGACCACATGGTGCAAACCAGCAAACACACTCACACAGAAGGGTAATTTGGTGCACGACAAACTGTAAATAACATTCATCAACAGCTCATTTTACGGCTGTAAACCTGATGTGGACGAAGCCTCTTTAACTCAGATTATGTTTCAAAAATATTGATAACATTTAACATTTTATTGCACACTCCCGCTGGATGAGGAGAGCTGCAGACGTGATAAAGCATCACACATGTCCTTGGAAACTTGAGTAGCTGTTAAAAATAGAGAATTACCATACAGACCAGCACACAGCAAAAAGGAGTCATGAAGTTCATCATTGCCATCAGCCTCCATTCGTTTCTCACTCAAAAATGGCTTTTGCTGTGTTTTTGTCACTGATGCAATAATCATCAACGCACATACAGACGAAATGTTCCCTGTTGTCACTGGTTACTCATAAAGTGAACCTCTTATTAGGAATCACGGTTTGTGAGCATGGCTTAGCTTTTTTTTTGTTTTCTCACTGAGAAAATCTGCTCAGCACCAGAGGTTGTTTTGTTCTGGTCCATTCTGATTAATATTGCAACAAGATGCTGTTTGACAGAAGTCTTGGTAATATTTGAGAAAACAGAGCAGTGTGAACTTTTTAAGAAAAAGCAGGGATCAAAAATACGTCTCGTTCAAGGACATGTAGTTGTTTGTCGAAAAATATCTCAATGATGTCAATAAACTTTATTCTTCAAAATAAATGTTTCAGTGTTATAGATGTTAAAAGACTTAAGGTGTCAATGAGTTGATGCTTCAGTACATTGGACACTGATTCAACGTGTCATATTCTTTCAGCTTTCTGTTCCTGGCCTTCAGAAGTGTAACACGCAGTTCGACACTAAAGTTGTCTCTGTATGACAGAGTGAAACAATGACTCAAACGGCTTCTTTTAAAGGAGATGTAGCATGACAAAGACGTGACACTGTCAGCAGTGTCCGTGGCCCGAACACAGGGTTACATAAGGGGTCTGAAAAAGAGTTAGTTGGCAGCCCTCGGTGATCACAAGGTGCTGGCTGTAAACTCAGCTGTCAGGGGTTGATACTGAGGGCAAAAATCTGCCACTCCACCACTGAAATGGGGGGAAGGCATGAGAGAAAGCCTGCTTTAATGTTGGCCTATTTATAAACCCACATTGGCTATGTTTAACACATGACTGAACACACTCACACTCACTCACTCACTCACTCACTCACTCACTCACTCACTCACTCACTCACTCACTCACTCACTCACTCACTCACACACACACACCCACACACACACACACACACACACACACACACACGCAAACGAGCATCTTTTAAAGTGTCTGCACAAACTGTTATTATTGCAGGTGAAGAGTGAATGACTGCTTATTTGCTTTGTTTCCTTTTCTTTGTGAAAATTTGTGATCTTAAATGTTCTGAATGAAACAAAACACAACTGAAAACAATCCCAATATTTTGAAAAAAAAGCCCAAACTTTTTTTGACTGAATAGTTCTATTTTCAAATGAAAAAACTCCATCATGCAAAAGGTGCCTCCCCCCTTGTGATTGTTTCTTTAATTTCTAATTTATTAATTAATCATAAAACATTTGTTTGTTCTTTAACCTCATTCGAGAATGAGTTTTATTCTGAAGAGACGATCAATTTTTTGTCCCAAAAAAAAGAAAATATAAATGTAGTCACTTGTAGACTTAAAACACACCTTTTCCACAGTGTGCTTGGTAGGTCTAACCTAATAATTATCTGATTCACTTATTGAACACTGAACTTCACTGGTAACAAACGTCAATGTCAAAGAATTTTTGCGGCCTATTTTGTTTTCTTTCACTTTCTTAATTTGGAAAGTGGCGGCTTTTACTTTGAAACGACATGCGAGGGGAAATGACTTTAGTGGGCCCACCTGGTTTGACGTAGGCTCGTGCTTTCCTATCGGCGGTTTCTGGTGAAATGACGTCAGGTGGGTTAAATGGAAAAATGCGGATCCCTTTTTCCAGCCGTCAGTGTCTGCGTGAGCACCTTCTGCTGGGATCGGCTCGACCACCGCCGCGAGCCCGCTACCTTCATCCCGGTCGGTTTCTTTCTCTCACGTTATGATTCAGTGTCAGAAACTCCCGTCACATGATGAGTTTTGTTTTTCTCACAAACGCGACAAAAGCAGAAAAAAGTGTCTTTTTCAGGTTAAGTTCTGCTTCTTTTTCCGTCAGTTGAGCAAGTCAAAATGTTCATTGTTCATGTTAACGAGCCGTCGTTGTTTCAGTTCCTCCTGCGCTGGTTACGACACGTTAACTAACTAAACCAGTGCGCAGAGAGACACGGTGGAGTGTGTGTTTCGTTAAATCATTGTTTCTCTTTTGTAACTTCAGGACAGCAGTCAGAGCTTGGTCACCCTGCTCACACAGTGTTTTTGTTTTGTTTTTCTTCTATTGAATCAGCAGCAGCTGCTAACACATAACAGGAAGTCTTCAAAACTTTCCTGAGGACACTTTTTTTTGTCCCACAGAGCAAAACTCAGTGTGAGACTGACTGTCTGCCTCTATGCTGGTGTGTTTATGGGAGCACAGACCTAAAAAGCTTTGACGCACACACACCGGCTCTTTCTTCATCAGGACAAATTGGACTCTGTTTCTTTCCTCTTTTGAGTTACTGCTCAATAAAAAAAGAGGCTCCAGCAGCTGTCATGAAACCAACACAGAGATAGCGTGCTTCCTTCTCACTCCTACTTCCTTCTTTTTATGTACTACTTCCTTACTCACTCGTGCTGTGTGCTGTTTGCTCTGACATCAGTGCAGCACTTTAACAGCAGCCTCTCTGGGGGGAGAAAGAGGGGGGCTTGCTGTGACTCGGTGTGAATTATCTAAACATTCACATTTTGGAGTCACAGACATCTTGTGGTTTTGTAGATGAGCTCTGACTCCGGGTGTGCACACTGAGCCGGCGTGTTGACTCCCTTGATGGCAACGGGACAGATGGAGGCTCAGCAGGAGACTTCTGTGGATGCAGCTGGAATGTGGACTGACGAGGAGCCGTGAAATCCCGGAGCGCAGTGTCCACGCGGGCTCGCAGTCAGGTGAGTCGAGTCAGCTTGGAGATGTGAGATGCAGCGTGACTGGCAAGAGGAGGACTAACTGTGGACACGCACTGAGAGCCAGAAAAGGACCACGCCACCGTTACAGCTTTGTTTCGTCAATCAGCAGGAATGGTTTGCTGTGTACTCAGGTCAGTGACACAATAAATCAAAAGCACAGAACTCTGGGTAGTTTGCATGTGTCCTCATCCCCCACAATCCAGAAACGTGCACAGGAGGTCAGCTGGCGACTCCTAATCGTCCAGTGATGTGAATGTTTGTGTGTATCATTGTGTGTGCCTCTGTGTTGACCTTTTGGTTGAGTGGCGACCTCTCCGCTGTCGACCAAGTGTTTGAGTTCAACTGGGCTCCAGCACGCTCTGTGACCCCCACATTGAATAAAGGGGTCCAGAAGATGAATGAATGAAAGAATGAATGTCTCTACTTCATTTCAGAGCTACGACAGCTCCATTGGTGTGAGCGCTGTGATTTGTACCGCCTGCAGGTCGCTGAGCTGCCACAATGGAGGACGCTTACAGTGAACTGTACCACCAGTTTGTCCGCCTGAGGACGCTTTGTCTGAAGCAGGCCGCCATGTTGCATCAACTCACAGCAATGCTGCAAAAGCAGCAAGGTCTGTGCACATGTTCATGTTGGGTTCATGTGCTACACCTGAGCTAGTTTGTTGTTTTTGTTCTCACCAGTTTTCTGTCTGCAGGCACTTCCATCCCCACAGCGGACGTGAGCGACCTGATGTCCATCCCCGTCCAGAGTACCTATGAGATGCCCGTGTACCCTCATGAGAAGCCTCAGTCGGCAGCCGCCCAACTGCCCACAGAACGCTGCTGCATCGATCGCATCTCCAGGAATGTCGGGATTTTCAGCGACCTCACCGAGGGCATGTCCAAGATCTGTGTGGATTCATCCTGTCAGACGAAGGAGAGCGTGAACGGGGAGACAAACTCTCTGCTTTCGTTCGCCGCAGACTTTAAAAGCCCAGAGGCCTCATACGGTGACCTTAACCATCCAGGACAAAGTCCCCCCGGTGGGGAACGAACCCCACACATGAAGGTACGAATCTTGACCACAGAGAAAAACGCCCCAGCTGTGTCCTTCAGTGTTCCTCCCAGTCTGACATTTTTCTTCATCTTCACCTCCCTGTCAGATGCCGAACCCTCCCTCCCTGGGTGGTGGGAACTTCCACTGCCAGTCGGACAGGGCGCTGATGTCGGACGTGGCGCTGCAGTCTCATGTGTGCGAGTTCTGCCAGGCCGTCTTTCCGGGGAACTCGACAACCAAGGGGGAGTTCCTGCGGCATCTCTACACGCATGTCACCTAGTCTGGACCGAGCGCACAGCCGCGGTCTCCCCCCGCGACGCCCCCCACCTTACCTCATCCTTTAAGCCATGCATCAAGCTGGGCCGGCTTGTTTGAAGGTTGACTCTCTGGTCATAAGTGACCCTCTCCGTCTCTGAGACGGGACGCAAAGGGAAGCGAGCTCCAAAACAACAACAGATGGTGGCGATGGTGACAAGCACATTCGTAGCACGACAGTAAAAAAGCGATTTTAATTCTTACGCCTCCACTTGGCAACAGGGACTGACCAAAGACGGATGGCAATTTTTCCGGTTTTCCACCCATGAAATGCATCAATATCAATAATGTGATATTTTCTCTACCACTTGAAGGGGGGTGGTGGGACCCTAGAACAAAGGGATGAAAACTGCATAGGTGCAAATGCATTATTTTCTGAACGTACTATCTGAGAAACACCTCAAGAGGGCGTCTTCATTTCTGTCACAAAACGGTGAGCTGTGAAATCTGGGAGGTGATCAGAGGTCAGTGTCACTGCAGGTTTTTTCTGTCATGCAGTACGAAACCAGCATTAATGTACAGGAATCAGTCGATACATTACGAGAGCCACACTTTGTGGTGTTTGAAACATGTGAACACATGGTGATGATGCCAGCTGCTGACAGTAAGTTCAAGTTCTGCAGGTACGATATTTGAGAGTCTCTGCATTTGCTCCCTTTCTTTGTCATATTTTGGTGGTCAGACTTGCTTTCAGGACAAAAACTTAAATGGAGTTACAAAATCCAGAATCAAAATCCAATCAGTCACAAGTAGCAAGTATGGAGCCACATCCGCTTACATTTTATTTTTAAGTTTTATATAATATTGCCTCTATTTAGCTGGAAATACATGGTCACAAGTTGTTCCGGATATTTTGACTTCCTGGTTTCTTACTTCTTATGGTCTTAGCTGTTTGCCGTCAGATCAGCTGCTCACTGGTCCATGTTGCCGAGTAAAAACCCAGCTAAGAATAGATTCAAAGATTTAACACCCTAATTAGTGGTGCTGACAGCTGATTGACGATGGCCGCTGCCTTTCATCCCTCACGCCGTCCACTGCTTTTCTAATGTACAGTAGACAGCACACAATTTGTGTCTTTACTCGCATCTGATCAAGATCCAAATTTTTTTTTTTCTGTAAAATATCATCGTTATCATCTTACCTGCTTTCTCTGGAGTGACTCCATTAGGGGACACAGTGGAACTCGACATCAAGACTTAAGACTCTGGCGCTTCTCTTCCAGCTAAATGCAAATGTCAACATCCCGACATATTCACACTTGCAATGTAAACAATAGATGCCATCTTTGTTTGCACGCCAGCCCGCTAAAGTGTGTGTGTGCTGGTCAAATGTAAGCACAAATGTACAGCTGAGATTTTCCAGAATGTTGTGAAGTTATTTGCCGAATAAAGAAATAAAGACAAACCGAATGATGACACGTGATTATTCATCAGCACAAGTTTCTTCATGCAAATCAGAGGCAGCAGCAATATCTGTAAATCAAGTTTCACCATTTCTAGAAAGCCTAAAGCTACATTCATGGGGGACAGTTTCACTCCAGAGGCTTTAGAAAACTTTGAGGGGTCTTCAGAAATCAGGTTTTGCAGCATTCACTGTGCTGTCACAGTTTTAGAGCTAATGTCAAAGTGCGGGCAATAAATTCGCTAGCCTCTATTGTTGCACGTGAGCATTGCTGCCATCTGCTGTTTAATTCTGGCTGTCGCTGTTGTGCTTCCTCTCTCAAACAGTGTGACTATGCCAAAGAAGCAGTTTAAAAGAAGAGAAAGTCCTCTTTCCTGCTGTTTTTACTGAGAATGACCTTATTTGAACTTCCCGAACTGACCTGACCTCAAGGAAATGAAACGTTGTTGGGTGTTAGCCTGAAGACGCTGTGACAGAGGAAGGAGAAGCCCGCATTTCCTAAGGTCGGTGGTTCATCAGGCTGAGTGCAGGCGCCAGGCCGAGTGGAGGCGTGGCCAGCAGGTCTGAGGAGGCTCAGCTGTGCGCGGGCAGTCTGGCACCGAGGGGACGACGTAGGTTAAATCAGGTTGTCCAAGGACAATCAAGAGGTGAGTTCTGCCGCTCTGTCCCTCAGGTTGAGCTTGGGAATGATGAAGACATGAACTCAATGATACCCTCCACAACAGGCTGTGTAGAAGTAGAACATAGAGGATAATCATTGTGATATCAGCTAAATTGACACGTTGTCATTGGGATGTACAAACCAACTTTGGACTCTGTGAGAAGTCCAACACAGTCATCTGTCGCGAGACATTTTTTACCGCTCTCACCAGCTGTAAAAGTCTCACCAGTTATTTGACAACCCTGGCTTCATTTACTTCTAAAATTAAGATACTTAATTGATTGATGAGAGTTTTCACTGCATTTAACTACAAAATAAGATCAGTCAGGTGTCAGATCACAGCACTCAATGAGCAATCAGGGATTAAGGAGCCTTTTAGGTGCCTTGCTCAAAGGCCCACTGACATGCTGACAAGAGAAGGGACAAGTGGTGGCCTTCATTTTCACTCTCAAAGGTCCAAAGACTTCCAAAAAGAAACAACCTCCTGGTAACATGTTCGCTTCTCTCACCTGGAAGTCACCACTGCTGTCAACAGTAAAAGCACCAGAAGCACCGCAGACATTCGGGATAACTCCTACTCGGGATTCAGAGATGCGCTTTGTACTCGTGGGTCTCCGTGTTCCTCTGTGACTGAAATTTGCCCGCGTGGATGAGCACCGATGACATCAGTGGTACAGGTGAGTCATGCCAGCACCGAGGCTCCGTGCAAAGCGTCAGTGCAACTAACAAGACGACAGGAGAGGTGTTGCTGTTGGTGTGACGCAGCTCCTGCAGCTTCTTCCACATATCCGAGCTGCCAAGATCCAAAAAGAAAATTGAAGGGGAAAAAAAAGGATTCTCAGTGTAAAACAATGTGACATCCAGCGGCTTTGATCAATAAAATAACATTTATTGAAATGTAACAAAATAAATAATCTGTTTTGCAACATAACAAACTGAGGAGGTCACAAATGCTCAAGAGACAGGCAAGTGTAACTAATACACAGCAAGCTACCTCACGGACACGCACTGTGATTAGTTTACACAAATCAGAACAGTTTCATCAACATGAACACATTTTAGTGCTTCTTTTCTCGTGTCCCAACATAAAGGAGCTGCTGTATCAAAAGTCAAGCACCAGGTGATTTCTTTCTGTAGCCGTTTCTTTTTCATCTTTTTTCTGAGGGTGGGAAAAAAAGAAAGATTAGTCATCCTATTTTATATTTCCAGGGACAGACGAGTGAGTGCTGGATTGAGCTGAACTGGCAGTCAAATCCAGTTTGTTCATCAAATACTACAGTAAAGACACCTTCGTTTTTTAAGTTTATGGTACACCAAAAAAAAATCCATTGAAATTTACAGAAATTACCACATTTCGGAGCTCTTTTCAACCTTTCCCATAACATAGTTGTCAACACAATCCCTCAGAGGCTGTACAACCGGCACTTTTAATGCACAATGTCTCACTGTGAAAGAAAAAAGCAGCTGAGCTTCAAGTGGACTTCCGCCCTGCCGAAGGGCCCTCGAGCAAAACCTTTAGGCGAAGCACTAAGTCTCGGTCTCGGTTAGAAAATGTTCCCGCTCTTGTTTCTCAGCTCAGAGCTCAGAAAAGGTGCTCTCATGAAATATTCACAGCCAAAGAAAAGCCTCTGACAGCAAGCCCGAAATATAAGCTCATTCAAACACAGATGTTAGAGACCTGCTGGGATCTGATGGGACATTGGATGAAGCAGCAAAGGATGAAAAGGCCTCTGATGTTTGTGCTTGTGCGCATGCTTACAGAAACCTAAACTAACACATGCCGAAGTGATCTTCGTTTGTTTGTTTGTTTGTTTGTTTGTTTGTTTTCTTTACCAACACAAATCTCCTCCGTGTGTGACTTGACGAAGCTCTACAAAAACAAGAACTTCCATCGTAACTTTGTTTCCTGAGGGCGACGAGCTTTCAGAGGAGGGATGTCAAACGTTCAGCACACAGTAACTGGATAAAAGTCTCTTTACAGAAAAAACGCACACACATTTCCTTCCACACATGAGAAGCGTGATGGTCGGGCATGGAGGAGCCCGGTCAGTTTCCAAAGTTGCAGTGCCCCCTGCTGAATCCAGTTCAATCCGAGCGAAGCAGGTCGGACTTTCCGACACTCAGCAGCACTCACGCCAAAATGATTCATTCTTTTTTTCATGTCTTTTCTCCTGCAGGACATGTGGGCAAAGAAGAGACGCTTTCCTTCCGAAGCACTCACTGGATGTCAAATCACGTCAGGATGTGAAGAGCTTCATTTACACCTTGAAGGATCAGAAGTCACACCGAAGATTCGATCTACAGGTTGTGCTGTGTTTTGCGTTTTGAAGTCTTTGAGAGTTTTTTTTTCTGTGACAAACACTCGCAGCCTGTACAGGTGAAGCCTCCGACACTAGTTCAGCGGCCGACTCAAGTAAAAAGTTCCCTGATAAACCTGCAAGGGTCTCATTTCCCCCGGTGGTTGGAGTCATCTTTGGTGACACACGGACTACTGCTCCTGCATGCTGTTATCAAGCTCTGCCTCTCCGCTTTAATGTCATGCTCTGTGGAGAGACGCAGAGTTCACAGTGAGACCTGGCAGACAGGAAGAAAAAGGAGATTCTGCTCAAAGAATGAATGAAAAGTGCCAAAAGAGGGAAAAAAAGGGAAATATGTAGTTTTTTTATTTCAAAACTCCACCATAAGTTTTTTATTTTGACACCAACGGCAAGTACTGGCTCTGAAACGCACGACTCACTTCAGGACTAATCATGATGCAATGAGTCTTTTTAGACCTTTGAAAAAAAAAAAAACAGGTTGGGGAATTCAGCAATGAAACTCTCCCACATGCAGTGAAGTCATTGCCGCTTTTTTATACAGCGAGCTGTTGAATAACCAAGCGTCTCCACAACGGCCTAGTTAAATGAGAGTTTCTTGGCCGGTGGAAAGGCGAGTGGTGGAGTCAGCAAATCGGGAGAGGAAGACAGACGACAAATCAAAGGAAAAGTTCACGCCGTTGGTGCATTTTGCTGTGGAGCCGTTACACCGAGACGCATCATCAGATCACACCAAACACAACTTGTAAATGACCGCATGTACACTCAACAACTTTGAACGTAGCACTTCAATACATTTATGTTTGAGGTCTATCAGCAGCAGATGCATTTGTTAAGTGGGTAAGAGTCTTATATTAGTAATTTATTGATGATTCATTAACTTCTCTTTCTAAAATCTTTCCAATCAGGTTATTTTACGACATGTAGTGTCAGAACAAAGCTGGAATAGCACCAAGAATTAATACATTCTCAGTAAATTATGTGAGGAATACAAGCGATTTGAGGAGTTTATGCCAATAATTTAGTAGTACAAATATAAAGGATGGATGTGAAACCGTGCCCTAAAGAGAGACAAAGCAATGGAACAAAAGTTGCAAGAGACTCTGACGTCAAAAGAAGTGCGATAGAGTTCTGACTAATGACAAAAAAAAAACTCACATGAGTGAAAGATAAGAGAGACAGAGACAGAAAGAGAGATACAAAGTGAGGGAGATCAACACCAGAGATGAAACATATGTCATTTTTTTTGCGATTTCCACAGTCCTTTTGGTAGAGGGAGAAGATGTATAAAAAACACTGTGCCATTTTCCTGCCCACAGATTTTATTTTTGTACACTGTCGCTTGGTGAGTCAATGCAACGCCCCTCCAATTACCTCCCACTCCGTCGCCCCCACGCCCCATCCATCCCGCCCTTCAGCCCACGCACCTCACAGACTCTGACGTCAGTCGCTGCTGAGAGGGGGGGGGGGTCCGATTTTGCCGCCCACAGAGAACTTCCTACCCCTCCCCTCCTCTCTCCTCCCTCCCCCTCCCCCTCATGTCTTTTCTGGCTTCCTTCTCCTCGCTTCATCTCTTCCACTGGCTATCGCAGCCCAGAACGACTCGCTCGCCCAGATCACTTGTTTTTCTGTGAGAAGAGCTGTGATACATTGGAAAATCGCTACAGGAACAAGGGATTCAATAGGCGCTATAACAGTGTAACACCACCTCCCCTCCATCTCTCTGTCTCTGTCTCTGTCTCTCTCTCTCTCACTTATTTCCTCCCTCCTACTCCTACTCATCCTCCTCTTCCTCCTCCTGTTTCCCCCCTCTCTAACTTCTATCCTCTCTAATTTCCAGTCTGGTGAACTTCAGCAGCACATGGTGGGAGGCGTCACCTCAGAGAGACTGTGACTCACAAGAGTTCAAACTGTGGAGCTATAAAATATTCATTGTTAGGGGAGTTCAGGGAGCCTCTGTCTGTCATTTTCAGTGCAACCCCAACGTTAGCTTGATTTAGGTCCTCCTCTGGCCTCATCTAACTTCATTTCAACACAGAAACTGGATTGGTTATATCGCATTTCTCCTTAAACGTAAATAAAAATGTACAAACCATCCAGCAGTACTTCTACACTGCATTACTGCACGTACTTCCTGTCAATGCAGTAATGTTTGTTTGAAGTACATCTATCCTTTTTAGGCATGTGGTGAAAAACTGTTTATAAGTCAGAAACAATGTGAGTTTGACTGAACAAGTCAGAAGAAAGTGTTTCAGTTTCTTTTGTTTTCCCTGTTATTGTTCTGCAAATTTAACGCACTACAAAAAAGTGAATAAAAGTATTTCCCAAGTCTTTTCATGCACAAACATGAACAAAAACCACAACATATATATGTATATTTTTATTTTTGCATCCACTAAGAAGCACATAGTAGTGACGAGTGGTTACTGGGAAAGTCACCTGTGGAGGGGGTCCCGTCTGAGCCCAGGCTGAGCTTTCCTGCCCGGTCGTGCGACACCATGCGGGCAAGCCGCAGCCCTTCGTCCATCAGGGTCTGCTGTATGAGGTGGCGGCTCCAGCTGGCGGGGTTGGAGGCATCGCTGTGGGGATGCGGGGACGGAGACTGGTTGCACTGCAAGCCGTTGTCTAACGGGACAGACAGACAGGACAGCAACTGAGGAGGAGGCCCCTCATGGAGACATATCAAAGAGCTGAAGATGTCTTTTGGCTGGCTTTTGCTCCGCTTTGATGTTTTTTACCATGTGAAACGCCGTCCAGGCTCTCCGCAGATAAGCTATCATCGTCTCCCTGTTGAGTCAAACCCTTGGTTCCCTCCACTCCCAGGAGCGATGACACACTCTCAGGAACGATAGCCTGCAACACATCATCCAAACATCGTCATTTCACTGCTGATGAACCAGACGAAATGACTGATTCTCTTTGGCTCAGTTTGACTTATGAAGTTGTGTGAAAGCAGCGCTGAAGCCTCACCTCATGTCTCGCTCGCTTCTGTGATATCACGATGTTTTCATCTGTGTTCGACCTGCAGGCGCGAAAAAAACATGTGAAAGCCTGAACGAAACGCTGGAGCAGAAACAAAACAGTGTTTTGAGAAGAGGAACTATGAACCAAGACATAAATGTCTCACTTCCATCACGGCAAAACATTGTGAGGTCAGTTAATGTGAATGGAGGATGTGTCTTCAAATTTGAACAATGCAAAACTGACCGCAAGTCACACAATAAACAACTTTATACAGTTTCGAAAATATTCTTAAGTAAACAATAAAAAAAGAGATACAAACTCATCAGATGTTAATAGATTGAGTTTATCAATAAACAACAGTTCAAACTATGTTGACAGTTCATGTCCAAAAGTCACTGAAGGTTTCAATAAAATCTCAAGTTCTCTTTAAAATACCTACAGACAAGGTTGGTTGTGGTCAGATGCATCCACGGCTGTTTACTCTGTGTGGCTCCAGATTGACCTCATTAAGCACGACAGAGGTTGGAGTTCAATTCCCAGTGAGATCTGAACCAGGTTCATTCTGAAAACGAATCCACCGGTGGCCAGATGACTCACAGGAATGGCCTGGTGCATATGCAATGCACTAAATACAAGGCCTCAAATCATTTCATTCATTCTTTTTTACCACACGTGTGGCTTCATATGCTGCTGGGGATGGTGGAGGTATTTCTGGAGCAGCTGAACCATGTTTCAGGGTATTTGAAGCATTTGTAACCTTTAACGCTCTGACAAAGGGAGCAGCTGTGAGGTGTGCCGGTCATTGCTTGCCGGTGAGCAGGTCACCCTCCCTCAGCAGGCTGCACTCTTACCTCGCATGTTTCAGTGTGGAGGTGTAGGCACATTTTCTCGCCACCTGCCGAGCCAGAGAGAAAAGCTCCACCCGTCTCAGCAGAAGGGCATTGTCACGCATGCAGAACTGTGCGGCCGCTTCGTTGATAATCAGCTGCGGAGCAGAAAAGCAGTGAGCGACGGAGGGACGACATCCTGATGGGAATCTGCACCCTGTGAAAACATTCACTCAATCTTTGTGGTGCTTTTACCTCGTGATGTGTGAGCTGCTTGCCCTCTCTCCTCTTGGAGTCAAAGCGTCCGTATATGAGGCTGTATTTCCGGATCTCTTCTTCCTTGCTTGCGTCCTGGGAGCCCATCCTGAAGATGTGTCCCACGGTCTTTGCCAGCTTCTTGTTCATCCTCAGCAGAGTCTTCACCTCTGTGGGGTCTGAGCGGGGCAGCGTCCTGAGGAGTCTCTCCACGCTCTCCACCACGGCTCTGGCAGTCTCCCCGTCCAGCTGTCCTCCGGGCCAGGCCGACAGAGTTGCCGGGGCGAAGGAGGCGGTGGAGTTGGGAGACATTGATGGGCCAGGGGGACCTGTCAGCAACAGCGGCGGGCTGGGCGGCTCCTCTTCGACACCGGAGGCCGAGGACAGATTGCAGTTTCCGTCGGGCTCCGGAATGAGCCAGTGCGGGTCCATGGGCGACAGTTTCTCTCTGTTGTGTGTGTCTGGAGGCTGTGGAGACGCCTGCGAGCACGGGCTCCTGGGGCTACCGCTGTGCATCGGAGTGAGACACGCTCGGTCCTCCCTCTCGCAGGGGGACCCCGGTTGCCCGTTGCTGACGGACTTCCTGGGCCCACCAGCAGAGCCGCTCAAGCCTGTCCCATCAACCTTAAACAAGGGGATGCCCCCCAGAGGGACGTTGGCCACAGGCTGGCTGAAAAGGGCAGGGTTTGCCGCCCAGTCTCGGAGGGCCTTTTGCAGCCTACGCACATGCAGTGGCTTGGTGGCCATGCCAACTAGAGCCATGATCTCCAGAAACTCCTCCTCCGCTGCCTCGCAGAGCTGCTGCACGTCGTCACCACCCTGCTGGATGAAGGTCTCATAGTAGGCCAGCAGGTTGGCCCTCTGCAGCACCCGGTACAGTTGCAACTCCCCAAGTGTGCGTGGCAGAGACATGGCACACTTCACTGGAAAGTTTAGGCAGGAGAAAGGACACACATGAGCCTGCAGGTGGGAAAACCCGCTTCTAGTTATTTCGTTCAGACGTTTAGATGTTACTCATCCAGTGAGAGGGTTTACGGACAAATAGTTGACAAAAAAGAGTCAGTTTGAAACCAGTACATGCTTCAAAGCTACAATAACACGTTATGAAATAACAGTTACTCTACATATTCAAATCTGTGCCCTCACATGACTGACAACGGACTGACTGACTGATTGACTGACTGACTGAGTGTGAGAGTGTGTGAATCGTTCTTACCTTCTTTGGGTCAGGTTGTTTGGAGGGAAAACGCACGATTACGCAAACCTGCCTCTCCAATTCTCAAAGTCACGGGTCGGTTCTCCGGAAGACAAGCTGACAGAAACAATAAGAAACAAATAAGATACTGTTTCGGTCTCTCCGAAGGGAAAATCCCCCGACGTTTCCTTTATACGGCGCCGAAGGACAAAAAAACAGAAAGAAACAAAACAGAAACTTGGATTACTGACTCCAACTGAAATAAAACCACTGCAGGCGACTATTGGTGCGCCAGATGTTACAAAGAGAACACCCTGTGCACGAGGACGTCGCTCTCTCTATTCTGCTTTTTGTCTAACCCTCTTACCTCTCGCCGACAGTTTCCCCGGCGCAGATCGGCGTAGTAAATCCCCTTTGCGTATCGTACCTCGTCTGAAATCACTGGCAGAAATCCTCCTCCGGCGCACCGTATTGGTTGCTGGCTGCCTTTTTGCTGTCTGTGTGGGCTGGAGAATGACGGGGGCGGACTGCAACACGCCATCTGACCGAAAAAGAGCCTTCCTCTCCCGGTAGAGAGGCGGCTTTCAAATTGGAGATGTGGGTGGTGGTGGTGGGGGCTTGAAATTAACCCTCTGCGTCTTAAAGATAAGTCCTTTTGTGCGGAGGCTTTGGGGGGTTCCCACAGTTTCACCGTGTCAAAGGCGTCCAGCGTAAACAGTACACGGGCGCTGAATATACAGAGGATACAAAGCGGACAAAGAGTGGATGTGACAGATGGGGATTTTTACTGATATTCTGCTTGCTCCCTCTGAGGTGTGGGAGGTCGGTGGTCGTAAAATATTCCAAGAGCAGCCCACAAGTAAACTCCAGCACTTTTTACAATGTTGATACTATCTTTATTTATGAATTTAAATGAACATTTCGAACAAAAAAAAATAAGGATGTTTACTTGAATTGGCAACATCTTTTCTTTGATATGATCCCAACCCAATTTCTTTTACAACTTCTCATATCTGCTTTGTCCTGTTTGCGTGGGGTTGGTATCTGTTTGTTATTTTTTGTTGTCTTGTCTTGCACAGACTGTATAGCCCTATTGCACAGATTGACTGCTGTGTATTTATTAATCTATTTTTGTTTCAGCTTCTTCAAGGTCCAATATATTATTTTTTAAAATGGATGAAGACCTAAAAATCATCTAAGTCTGTCGACAACTTTTGGACGTAGACAGGGCCGTTTCAAGAAATTTGGGGGCCCTAGGCACACTGGACCTGGCGGGGGGGGGGGGGGGGGGGGGGGGG
>JASSRZ010000072.1:7810376-7823195 GCA_032164315.1 Malacoctenus gilli | reverse complement strand
AGGCAGACCGTATGTGTCATTGCATTAACTTCTTAATCAGTCGTTGTCTGGGGGCCCCCTGACAGCTCGGGGCCCTACGCAATTGCCTGGTTTGCCTGCCTTCACGCGACGGCCCTGGACGTAGACTGCTTACAGTCATAAAACAAACATACAAACAAACCAGCACTACATCCAAAGTGGCAAAACGTTTGGCAACAGCTGATCTAAATTTTCTGTATAGCGGTTGGTTGTTTATTAGATCAAGTTATGTTCTGAGATTTTGACATATCCCTGCAATGTTGAAACTGAGGCGTTTATACTGAAAATTATGATGTCGGTGAGCTAAAATGAAGGATAAACGTGTGTTTCGAGCACTTCTTGTCGTTTCAATTTTCATCTAAAACAATAGGTGGCGGTAGAATCCCTCTGTTGTTGGCAAACAGCCATAAAGCAGCAAAGAAGAAGTTGGAGGAGGAAGAAGACACTGGCAAAAAGTAGGAAACAGCAGAAGAAGAAGTGGCTAAAAAAAACAAAACAACACGGATACTTGACTGTCTGTTAACAAATAAGGTTACACGATTATCTGAGAGGTACATGTGCCATCTAGTTTGTTTATATGCAAAACGCTTGACGTTGTTTGTTCATATAAAAGGTGTCCGCTGACAAAAAAATTTCGACTTGTCGTAGAAAAACGTTCAGGGTGACGTTAATATTTAGCTCGTTCAGCTCGCTGCTGTTGTTAGCTGAAAGTTAGCTATTGGTTGGCCCGAAGCGCTGACAGTTACTTGCTGTGTCGTCGCTTTTATCTTAGTTTGAGGCCTTTTTTGTCTTAATATTGTCGAGTTAGTCTGCCAGAAGGCAAGCTAATTTTAGTCCTCACAGCGCCAGTCAGCCATCCTGCTGTGGGTGCTTCATGCTAACAGGCTGCTAACATTAGCCGACGTCCAAATATCAGGTGCTTTTCTCTCAGGAACTCCAACCAAAAGCTCACACTTCACCGCTAACTTTGTCGCAGAACTGTTTGCTGCTTTTTGGCAGTTTGTAAGAGATAGACGCGTGTGTACCTGGGCTTGGAAATGACACACAACGTGTTCCTCTTTTTGTAAGTAGTATTAGAGAACAAATGAATGTAAATAAACCTCATTAATGTTGCTAATCCGCACGTGTGTGCTGGAGTAAAGCATCAGTTTATTCCCTGCTTGAGCGTTCAGTCAGCCCACACCGCTTCAGATAAACTCACTGTCAGCGATTAGTTCTTGGTGCATTGTCCTGAACCTGGTACTACAACCTGTTTGTCTGGCAGAATGAACTCCTGAGCTGTAAAATACAGGAGCAGTCGACCTCGTTCTTAACTTGGCGGGCCAATCAAGGATTTTGTGTCGTTCACAATCTGGCTGTTGTTGATCACAGTGGGGCTGCTGTTGCCAGTGGTTCATCACAATTCCCTAGATTCAGCAATTCCCTTGCTGTGTTTTTCAAACTCATCATCAGTCTAAAACAAAAAAATCATTTTCATACTGACCTGCAACTGTCCAAACCCAAAGAATTGGACTTCAATCATTTTTGGCTGCTTAAATAGTAATCCAGTGTTGTAAAAATGTTAGTTATTGGTTAATCAAATGGCGGGACATGATGTTACTGGTCTTGATCTTCTTTTAGGAGGCTATTTAGTGTAAGAAGTACAGTAATGTCCCCACTCTTTCTTTCCTTCATTAGGGTTTGTCCAAGTAATTTATTTTACATTGTACATGTGCTTTGTGAATGATTGCGACAAAATTAACATACATGTCTTTTACTTTGCAGAGGACTGACTGCATCATGTGACTTGTGAGGGACTCTTGAGTATTTTATGTGGGACTGCTGACATGTTGGGGCAGAGCCTGGTGCAGAGAAACCCCCACTCTCACTTGATTCTGAGAGTCTGGGGAAGATGTTGCCACACCATGTCCATGTAGGAAACCACTTCCCGAAAGATTCCAGTCACACAACTGCAAGGATCATGGAGAAAGAGACAACCGAAAAGGAGATGGACATCACGGACACTGACGACGAGGTCCCCGAGGGTTTCTCTGCCTCAGTGACCGATTCTGGCCAGCGGGAGGAAAGAGACACCCAAAACGACCATGAGCAGGGGGACAAGACGGCCTTTCTCAATTCTCAGGAAACACCGAGCCCACCCACCTCACCAGACGCTGGAGCTGATGAAGCAGATGACCATGAAACCACAGAGGCCAAAGAGGACACTGAGGACATGTCAGATGGTTTTGAGCATAATGGAACTCTCGATCTGGAGAACTCACGGGTTATCAATCAAGAAGAGGATGAAGCTGCAAAGGAGCAACACATGAATGGAGAGTCGGTTTGGAGGAACATCAGTGGTGGGAGGAGGTGCAAACTGAGGAGTGGAGGATCAGTTTTAGAGCAGAGTGGTCAAAGTGCATTTTCATCTATTCAAAAAGGCGGCATTACATCAAGTGGTGGTCGGCACAAGCAGACCCGCAGACGCAACCACCACCACCATCAGCAGAACCGGGGCCGCAGGCAGACAGGAAACCAACTGGTCTTAGTGTTCAAGGAGATGCTGTCTGAGTCTCTGAGCGTCTGGTGCATCTCCTGCATCCACATGATGATTGAGATCATCGTCACTTTAACTCACAACTGCGGGGTTGGAGTGGAAACTGGAGTGGTGAAGCTTTACAGCTTTGGACAGCAACTCCTCTTAAAGATCAGCGATTTACCTGGAATGAAGGCAGACGCGAGTCGAGTTTTGAACTGGATGAAATGCACGGGAGCAGATGTTGGGGATAAAGTAGTTTGGTCAGTCAAGTGCATAAAGACAGCTGCCTTATCTTGTTTCAGACTTTTCTGTGCTTTGGTGATTCTCTGGTCCCAGTGGGCAAAGGGGATGCTAGTTCACATTGGAGGAGAAAGGGGGAAGCGCTTTTGGACTGCGTTTCAAGAGTCAAGGTTCTGGAAGAGGGTTGCATCGATGCTGGAAAGACTCCGAGGCCTTTTCAGGAGAGACAGTCACAGGCCTCCATCCACACCCGAGTCCCCTGGCAGGGCGGCAAGAGGTCAACCTGGTCAAGAGCTGGAGAGACTCCTGGCTCTGGCTGAGGTGCCCGAGGACGAGCTCGACCCCTTCACGGTGCTCGGTGTTGAGGTGCACGCCACCGAAACGGAGCTGAAGAAGGCCTACAGACAGCTGGCTGTCCAGGTGTGTCCGAGAATCCAACACCTGCATGTCTCAATGTTCCTATTGAGTGCTTGCAGTAATGTCTAAGGAATAGCTCTGAGTTTATCCTCGTGTAACCTTTTTGCTCTGCTCCTTCTCTTTCAGGTCCATCCAGACAAGAATAAACACCCACGAGCTGGAGAGGCGTTCAAAGTATTGAGAGCTGCCTGGGATATTGTCAGTAACCCAGAGACACGACGGGAGTATGAGTTGTGAGTATACAAATATCAAAACATAAGATACATATGGAGGGAGAATTTTTTATTCAGAAACATATTATTTTGCTCCTTCTTGGTTACTCTCACGTAGTTGTTCTTTTACAATATCCTTTTTTCTACTATATTTTTACCTAGTCAGCAGAAGTGTTGTCGCAACAGTGAAAACGATGTGGTGAACTGACTTCCTCACATCTTGAACAAGTGACTCCTCCATTTCCTTCCCATGCAGAAAACGCATGGCGGCGACTGAGCTCTCGAAATCCATGAACGAGTTCCTCACCAAACTGCAGGACGACCTGAAGGAAGCCATGAACACAATGATGTGCACCAAGTGTGAAGGAAAGCACAAGTAGGTCGACGCACATCCCACCAACTTCACCTGTGGAGTAGATTCTCACCACTGCTGCGTTTTCTGTATGTGCAGACGCTTTGAGATGGATCGTGAGCCGGCCGAGGCACGCTTCTGTGCTGAATGCAATCGCTGCCACAGTGCTGAGGAGGGTGACCTGTGGGCCGAGTCCAGCATGCTGGGCCTACGTATCACCTACTTCGCTTGTATGGATGGCAAAGTTTATGACATCACAGGTGAACTGACTTAGTCTCACTCATCAGCCACAACTCGAGAAGACATTGTGTCTTTTTTTTTTTTTGCAGAAGCTCAGTGTTGTCCTCGTGCATTCCCTGATTGAAGATCATGTTTTCAAGTTGTACGTTTTTTTTCAGTCAGCTCATCTGCTGTGCTGCTGTTATGTTTCAGAGTGGGCAGGTTGCCAAAGAATCGGTATTTCTCCTGACACACACCGTGTACCATATCACATCTCCTTCGGCTCCAAGAACAACAGCAACGCTTCACGACACAGGTGCATCTGCGTCACAGCAGCTATCGCTGTAACAAACCCCAGTGATTGACATTTTGCTTTTAATGGTATTTTGATAAATGGAGAAACTATAGAACAATTCTTGATCTTAATGACATAAAAAGAAAGTTTTAAGAGAAAGAATTTACTGGAAATTTGTGTACAGCTTTCCTAAGGATCTTGTGATACAGGATGTGATACAGGAGGAGCTCCCCCTTGTGTTGTAGATTGTCACTTGCATAGTTATTTTTTTCTTATTTATTTCTTAGACTTTTGTTTACTATGTATCAAACATGCAGTTGCCAAAGATGAAACCAAAGTACCGTCACTGATTGATCTGTATTTTTTTTGTGCTCCCAAACTAATTTTTGTAAATGTAGATGAGACTTAATTTCTTTGACTTTCCAACACTGACTGTTGTCTCTGTCCTTGCAGACCGCCACCAGAACACCCCACAGGACCCGCAAACCCCACTGATCTGCAGGACTTCTTCAATCGAATCTTTAAGGGAGGACCACCTAGCGACATGTCTGCCAATGGGAGCTTCTTCCCCTCAGGTCCTCCTCACCACCCTCCGTCCAGTGCAGGAGCTCCTCCTTTCTCCCCGCCCCCGGGCCCAACCAGTTTTTACATGCCGGGAAGTCAGCGGCCGGAGCCCAGCGAGACGTGGGCCGAGGGTGGAAAGCCTCCCAGAAGGAGGAAGAAAGTCCGCAAACCCTTCCAGAGGTGAAGTCTGCCGACTTTTCTGAAACAGCATCGCAAGGACATGATGAATAACGGCCATGTTTGTCTCTCGCCTGCCCGTTGGCATGCCAAGATCTGAACTGTAGAGGGTTGCCGGAAGTCAAGCTGCTGTCAGATCAGCCGGCACGGGGGGAGACTAAACGATGAAGAGCTAACAGAGGACTGGATACTGAAGTATTGGAGAGGTGGCAGGGATGGTGCTTTACCTCTAATTTCACTTTACATTTTTATTGTTGGTCTTAACCACAACTGTAGCCTTGGCATTGAAGTCCTTTTAAGGACTCTGTAATGAGACATTTTCCCTTTTTTCGGTATTTTCTTTTGTTTTTTGTTTTTGTTTAAAAACATTTCCTGCCAAATCCTAGTTGCACCATTTACTCATCTGCATTTTAACTCATCGGCTCTCTCACTCTGGTTGTCAGTGTTTCTGGTGTGCTGACTTTAAGACATGGGCTCCACGCAGAGTGGATGCTGGGGGGGGCGGGGGGGGGGGGTCCACAGTCAGCAAATCTACTGAGCGCTGTCATCCAGAGATGAAGGGAATAGTCTGGGCAGCTTCACTGGGTCAGTGTGACTGTTGCCGAGATCTGCACCTTGCCCACCGTAGTTCAAAAGTGAATCCAAACCAGCCAAACTGAACACAATCTGAGCCCAAAGAACAAAAACATGATGCACCGTTTTCTGATAAATTGAACAGAATTCCTCTACGCAGACCATCAGTGGTCCGAACAGTCACACAGTCGATTGTGCGGATGCACAAAGGGGCTGCTGCCTTCAGATCAGAGGACTTGTCTAGCTCTTTAGTGACTATTTAAAACAATCAATCAACCAAGAAGTCTCAAATAAGGTTTTTCTCCTGATTAAACAGATTTTTTTGCAAACTATATTGGATTCATCTGCTGGTACAAACCAACATATTTAAAGTGACAGTGCTGTTCAGTTGGTTATTTTCCGTCCATAGTTTCACCTATCACAGACCTAAAAGTGTCGTTAAATGTGCAAAAGTTTGAGACAAACTTGGGTAATACTGCAATTTAAGGTGAATGCTTTTAAGCACGGTCACACAAAAAGTAATTGATTAAAAAAACACCTTGATCCTATTTCCTTCATCACTACTTTGCATCACTTTATTTGTTTTTCCTGAGTCCTTCGTGCCGCTCGGTGTCCTGCCATTGCGACATGGCTGAATTGAAGTGATCAGGCAGCTACATAGAAACTTCTTTGGCTTGGTGACATTGTGACTTTCATGAGTGGTTGTTCAGTGCCACATCACGTTGTGATGTTCTGGAGCAGGTCAGGTCATGGCTGCGACCTGTGACTGTTGCCCAGCTCAGGACAAAGAAACACCTGGAAACCGTTCGGAGCTTCAGATTCTCTAATTTGAGCTTCTGCCTCCCAGCAGGTTCTGTCCTAAGCTGCTTCAAGTTGCAGGTTCACGCATGAATAAATCCAAACTCCTGACTTGCTTCTCACTCTCCTCAGAATCACCGTGCCCGTGTCATCATCACAACGTGAAGGCTGGTTGAGTTTTGTTGTTGCATTTAACATACAAATGACACTTTAACGTTCGTCGCTTAGTTTAAAAAAGATTTGTTTTTGTTTACACCTGACGTGAAGATTGTGAGAGTGTAGTGATACGGCAATTATTTGCGATAAGAAGTTTTGATGAATCCTTGTTTTTATATTGACAGCTGAAAACGATGAGTACCACGTTCATTGTTGTTTTTCTCCTCTTTTGTGTTAATTTGCACACCCACCACTGTAATACCATCAGAGGAAGTTTTTGAACAGTCATCTGTGATTTCGCCCAACCAGACTCCTCCAGCTGCAGCTGAGTAGGAGGTGTAGCTCGCTACGCTAACAGCTCGCTTGCAAATTCAGATATTTTTTGTTTGTTTCTGCTGAATCTGAATGTAAATTGAGTGACTTTTTTAATTTGAATAAACACCCTTTGATTGCACAACCATCACTCAGCAGATAAAGGACGAGGGGCGGTCTGATGGGACTTGAAAAAATTGTTTTGGTTTATTTAAATTGAACTCAGCGGGATGATCGGTTTGCCATGATTCACTTCTGCCTTCATTTCCTGTCAACTAGTTATTGTCCAGTTTCCAAGATAGGAAGCAGATAACTGAACTCAGAACACGGCAGAGATTTTACACATTGTCAACATAACGTGAAATTATGTTCAAATTATTGAGTTTGTCCAGATAGAAATGGTTCTCTGTGAGCCGTATACATTTATTTTACTCCTTTTTTTTTATACCATCCAAATTTTGACTGTCCTGTTGTGATAACAGCACACTGGAGGATTTTGTAGTCATTAAAGAAATTGTGGCAACCCACCAGTGTCATTGGATTCACCAGTTTAAATCATTCAACCCTGAAATATCCTTAAAATCCGCAGTCTCCCTTTTTTCCCCTCATTGATGTTTATAAAGCATCATTATGATGGTTTTTTTTATTTTTATTCTCCTTGATTGAGCAGTGATGTCAGATTCTGGTTCTTTTCATGTGTCGCTGCTCCAACACACCTGATCGTCCTGAGCAGCTACACTGCAGGGCGTGATGATAATGCTGTGTTGATTAGATTCATGTATGTTAAAGCAGGAACCACTCCAAAGCCTTCAGACCCAGATAGTCACCTCCGCCTTAAAGGGTCTGAGCTCCATCCACTCCACAACAGTCTCATAAAATGCAGTCGTCACCCTTCTTCAGTGCTCTGCTCCAGCCCCTCTCTTGGAAACTGGACCTCCTCAGCTGTGACCATGTTCAAACATCACAAGGTGTCCTCCACACGTAAGCCCATGACAAGAGAAGGTGCAGCGCTGCATGTCAGAGGTAGCAGTTCAAAGAGTGACAGGAAGGGCCAACACGCCGGACGTTTGTTTTGGGTTTTTTTTGTTCCGTTTTTTTCAAGGTTTTAACAGAATATACAGAATTATTGCAAAAAATATCTGACAATCATCAGGGGTTTTTGTAGGGGAATCAAGGAGGTGACCTTCTCTGGCTGGCAAACAGTTCTAAAGAAAAGAAAATACCACTGTTGGGTTTTTTTTCCCCGCTTTCTCTGGTTTTCAGAATAAAGATGGTTTCCTATATGCACAATGTTTCCTCTCATGTTTCAGCTTATTGTACAAACACCATCTCCCAGCGTTACACCACTTTAAACACGTCCCGTGTAAACACACATGCTGCGAGTAACACGGGTCCAAGTGACACGTCAAACATCTGGTGGAGCTGCGTGTGAGCCTGCAGCAGTCCCATCTGTCAAGGTGGCTCAACCATTCATTTGACTTTAAACCCACAGTGTAAGAGACTCGGTGTCACTGTTTTACCTCATATGGCTTTTCCACTCTCTGACCTTTTGGCTCACGATGCCGTGGCTGTGAGAAAAAAAAAGGACGGGATGTGTGTATCCCCTTTGCTCCTTACAAGGCGTTGTTTCAGAGAGGCACAGCTCCCTTCACACTGCCGCATTGAGTCAGATTCACTCACGACTAACATCAGCTTTATAATTGCAGTTCAGACAAACTGTTGTGGATCAGCGAGGACAGGGAAGTGCTACTAAATCACTCCCTCTGACTGCAACAACCTCTGAGGGGTTCAAATAAAATGCTGAGCAGGTCTGAACTAAACGAAGATCACAGATGACTTCCATCTTCTCATCAGTCAGCAGATTGGATCCATCAAAATACCCTCAGTCTGCTCAACTGAAGTTGGTTTATTGACCTCTGGAGGAAAACAAACTAAATAAGTGACCGCAAAACTGAAATCAACACTTCATATGTTGATAATGAAATTACCAATCATGTTTATCTATATTTTCAAAACAAGTTTGTGAAGTTATAAAGCCCTGTCTTCACACTAAGTCTTCAGTGTTGAGTGTGCAGGCGGTCACGGACCAGGTTTACACAGGCTGACGTGAACTGATCACACAATCATAATACCAGGATAGAGGGGGTGAGGCTGTTGTCATATTACCAACACAGGTTCAGTGGAGCTGTGGACAAACATGCCTAATGAGAGCGGCCCACTCTGATGACGGTGGCCTTTAATGTGAAGGGGTCCCGAAAGAAGCAGACACTAAGAGAGTAGAACTGAGAGGCGACTTTAAAGACAGTTCTGAGATAAAAAATGATTTATTTTAAGAACTTCTGTTCACCATCTCAATCTTTTTAAATGAGCACTCCCACTCCCTTTTTTACCGTTTTTTAAGTAAATTTTTTAGTCCTTCGTAACCTCGTTCGTAAACAAAATGATAACTCAAAAACCAAACACAATGCTATCATCATTTTGTTTTCTGATTCTCATGTTCACATTACAATAAGTTCCTTTGCATAAATACATGTTAAAAAATAGGATAATGGCATTTTTTATGATGAATATATTTGGTGCTTTACTCCCAGTAAATTCTTACATACTTTTCTCCTTCTTCTCCACATGATAGAAAACATGAGAATGATCATATATGCAACAATAAAAGCAGCTTGTTGTTTCTACAGCTTGCCTTTCAGAGCTTCAGTGACTCTGCAGAGCTGGGAACAGTCTCGATAGGCCACCAGGCCGCCCCAATTGGCCCAGCGCTCTGCTCCTTTGCACTCAGAGGAGGGCTGGTGGTAGGTCAGTTCTGTCTCATGGTCCTGTGCTCTACAGCTGGACTGCAGACTCTTCGTCAGGTCCACCACTCCCCCTCCGAGGGCCCGCAGTAGGGCGTGAGGTGCGCACGAGTCCCACTTGAAGGTGCTCCCCTCTGAGAGCACGTAAACGTCGGCCAGGCCCTGAATGACACACAGAATCTTGTAGCCCGCTCCGGAGGCGTACACCAGCTTGTCAGGGCCACACAGAGAGGCCAGGGCCTCCTTCACCACCGGCTTCTCACTGGAGCTCAGCACCACAGACAGTCCTCGCTGGTCTTCAGCTCTTGCTTTAGGCAGTGAAACCGAGCACATGTTGGTGCTGCCATAGGAGACGCCCCAGAAGTGCTTTCCCCTCCACCTAGGAATGTTAAACACGAGCAGAAAGAAGAGAACGCCTGTAAATTAATAGTAGTTCAGCGAGTTATGATACATGACCTGCACCCTGTGAAATACTTTATATTTTAAATTGGAACTGAGCTATAGTAGACTTAAAGACAAGTATTTTCAAGAGAAAAGCCTTGTTACAGATTTACTTACCCTCCTCCTGCGGGGTCTTTGTGGTTGAACGGCTGGTTGATGACGCCCATAACAGGCTTGCCTGTGCTGCGGAGGTAAACCCCGATCAGCACCAAGGCGCAGTGCAGACCAGAAGGCGACAGGTGTCCCTCCTCCAGCGCCTCCTCCCGGCCCTCGATGTACTGGCTGGTGGCATCTTAACACAACAGATCAACGTGTTGAGCCCAGTGAGCACCGGCGCTCGCACGACACCGATAGTGACTCCCGACGGAGCGCCAGCGCCTCACCGATGGGGTCGATCCAGATACCGAGCTCCGAGGGGCTGAGGGGAACTGCCAGGCCATCCGTGCTGGCTTCAATGGTCGTCGGGTCTTGGTGGATGGCCCGGGCCAGCAGGGATGCCGCCATGTGGTCACCGTCCAGCACCGCAGCCAGCAGGCTGGCGGTCTCCTGCTCCGTGGGGCACACGGTGACCGTCACGCTCTCCCCTGGTGACACAAAGCTGGTCAGGCTTTGCAACCAATTACTTTCACCTTTCATGCAGTAAAAGCAGCAGCAGGCATGAGTGTCTGTGCCGTCTCGTGGGTTTTGAGAGATTAACGTGTATTTTTAGGGCTTCCAGTTTAAAGGCCACCTGCTGCACTGATGACTGAAACAGCATTTAAATATTCGTGATTCCTACAGCCTGACAAGACCACTTTTAACACAGCCCAATGTTTCACAAGTGTGCATTTGTATCACTTTTCTTTTTTTACAGTTTTGTGCTTTATTTTCTTTGCACATTTATCCATCATGAGTGTCTAATTGTGAGATTCACAAGTCGTACTCCAACAAAATAATAGGAAAGATGAGCAAAAGTGAATGCTTCCCTCACTAGCGGCACTGTTCTCGCTAAACTTTATATATTCGTTTCAATTTCCAGTTTTAGTGAACCTCGAGCTGCAACCGTATTTATTTTTAGACATCAAGACCAGCTTTTCCTTCCATTTTGCATGCACAGCTTCAGAGTATACCGGGCACTGTGATCTCACTCAGTAATTTTGTCCGAACTGATACCAAAGCATTTTTAGGTCTACATTAATTCTCTGATGGGGTCCACTGAGGTCGTTTCCAGCAGTTCTCCCTGGATTTTCTCTGAGTGAATGTGTGTGACTGCATATCACTGACTAGTGATATCTGTCATGTTTTTGAGCAATTACCAAGCCCGTTTTCAAACTTGTTTGACTCCTCTCCGTGAATGAAGCCAGCCATCTCAGGAAACTGCTCAGAGAGACACGACAGTTAATCAGAGTCACACTGGTACTGTCGGTGATTTTCCCATCATACCCTCCCTCACCTGGGCACCGACGTCGTGCCGGATCATCTCCTGGATCACCACGTCCGCCAGCGTCTTGAAGTCCTGCACAAATTTTTTGTTCTTGTCGTCGCCGGTCTTCTCCTGGACAAGGAGCTGGAAGAGCGGAGCCTCCTGCCTGCAGACCCGCGCCACGTTTGCGGCTTTCTCAGCCACCCGGAGCAGCAGCCTCAGCAGATCAGCCATGCGTGCAGAAAGAAGGAAGAGCAGCTGAGGGTCTGTGGATGTGGGATTGGTCTATGGGAGAGAAAGCGATGAATGAGGTCACTCTTTCACATGCTTGGCTAATTATAGCCTGAGAATGAAAACAGGGCATTTCAGGGTAAAAAAGATGAGTGGAGTGAAGGAGGACTTGTGACTTCAGGTCCTTGAATATAAAGATTGTTTCTGATTTTCCACCCATGCTTAAACGATTCACAGCAGTTAAACCTTTTTTAATGCGGTAAGTGTTTCAGACTTGAAAATAAAGCGCTACATGAAACCCACAGCTGAAAAAACAAAAAACGCAAAATTATGTGAGCAAGAAGTAATAAGTGATTGCGTGCCACCCGCACACACATACATAGTGGAGCGCTTGTGGTTTTATTAAAACTACACCTCAGCTCTCTGCACATGAAATGACGGACCTTTACGAGGACCAACATTATCCGTGCGTTTGTTTGGTGGTCGTTTTGTTTATTTTCATTTATACCTGCAAGCAGTTTCACTTTGTTTTGCGACGTGGCTGCGTCCGTGGATAGGTTGGCTGAAGTTTAGCTTAGGATTCACGTTGTTAGATAATTTAGCAAAGGAATTTAGGCGTCGACAAGGAAGGGGAGGAAAAACTACGCTGAAATGACTCAAATCTCACCAGAGCCAGGTTACACACTGCTGCTATTCTCCTCTGGTCGGTCCCTCGGGGGCTGCTGTTCTGCCGGCAGAGGAACGGTCGGCAAACACGGACAATTTCAGGTGACAGGAAGGACGGAGAGGACGTTGACTCGGAGTAAAAATTATGGTTGAAGCTCCTAATTAACGCGGAGCCTCTGCCTACTTTGGTTTGTTTACGTCAGCGCAGTTTCCTTCGGTGGGAAGGGCGGACGGCGGTCCTATCACATCCAGGATGACACACACAAGGGTCGGTCCGCTGCGCAGCCGCAGTGAGGACTCGAGGCTTCGACGACCATAGACATTAATAGGAGGTATTCACAGACTTATACAAGTAGACTGGACACGGCGCTGTGGAGTCCCAGCAGGCTGACGTCCGACGGCGGCGCCATCTTGAAGCGGGCGACTT
>JASSRZ010000072.1:7797266-7809092 GCA_032164315.1 Malacoctenus gilli | reverse complement strand
ATTTTATTGCACACTCCCGCTGGATGAGGAGAGCTGCAGACGTGATAAAGCATCACACATGTCCTTGGAAACTTGAGAAGCTGTTAAAAATAGAAAATTACCATACAGACCAGCACACAGCAAAAAGGAGTTATGCAGTTCATCATCGCCATCAGCCTCCATTTGTTTCTCACTCAAAAATGGCTTTTGCTGTGTTTTTGTCACTGATACAATAATCATCAACGCACATGCAGACGAAATGTTCCCTGTTGTCACTGGTTACTCGTACAGTGAACCTCTTATTAGGAATCACGGTTTGTGAGCATAGCTTAACTTTTTTTTTTGTTTTCTCACTGAGAAAAATCTGCTCAGCACCAGAGGTTGTTTCGCTCTGGTCCATTCTGATTAATATTGCAACAAGATGCTGTTTGACAGAAGTCTTGGTAATATTTGAGAAAACAAAGCAGTGTGAACTTTTTAAGAAAAAGCAGGGATCAAAAATACGTCTTGTTCAAGGACATGTAGTTGTTTGTCGAAAAATATTTCAATGATGTCAATCAACTTTATTCCTCAAAATAAATGTTTCAGTGGTATAGATGTCAAAAGACTTAAGGTGTCAATGAGTTGATGTTTCAGTACACTGGACACTGATTCAACGGGTCATGTTCTTTCAGCTTTCAATTCCTGGCCTTCAGAAGTGCAATATGCAGTCCGACACTAAAGTTGTCTCTGTGTGACAGAGTGAAACAATGACTCAAACGGCTTCTTTTAAAGGAGATGTACCACCATTGGAATAGAAAATTAAGAAATCGGTCAAGTTGAAATTATTTGTGACTTTGTGTTGATTTATTTATTTATTTTAATCAATTTGCTTCAGCTTTTACATTTGAACCACTTTTTTACGCCATTGAGTCCAACAAGTTCCAGCGAGAAATAAATGTCTTCAGTCGGCCTCATTGGGCCCCAGTGATCTCTCACAACTACATTTCACGGCAACACAGTAAATGCATGAAGAAAGCCATAGACTGGCCGTAGCCATCACCAGCAGTGTTTCATGTGTGCTCTGACAGCAATTTGTTTACTGACTGCTGAGGATTGATGTGTGCATTTGCATTTCCTTTATGAATGCACTCTGACTGTTGTTGCATTGCACTACTGCTCAAATCATTGCAGTCAGATGACTTGTATCTTGAGGTCTGATGTGCAGGGTGTAGGGTTTTCAAGATCCCGTCCCCACTCCCTCAAATTTGAGTCACATCGACAAGTAGCAATATTCATAAGCCAGAAATTGATAACATGTATTGAAAAAGAAATCAACATTTCAGTTAATATTACATCACTGAAACAAAATGAATCAGGGGGCTTTTGTTGATGTTTTGAATTGTTCACTCCCTCTTCATTTGTTTCTTACTCTAGAAGATTGAATCAGATAAAAGTAAGGGCAACATGAAATTAAAGAAAGGCGATTGTTTGGAAAAAATCAAAAAAGTGACCTACTCAGATCATAAAAAAGATTTCCACAAACAGAAGAAATTTGCACATTTTAGAGGCAAATGGTGATTGGAATAAGCACTGACCACTAACGTCCATTAGCCTTCCATTATGTTGTTAATGGAAAATGAGCAGCCTTCGTGTGGTTGATCAATGCATTTAGTCCTCCATAACTTGGGCGAGGCAGCAGGCTCAGTGATTCAGTAGCACTCGAGATCCTCACAAGACGGAGCAGATTTCACAGATGGAGGTAAGAGAGGCCTGATTCTTCTGACTTAACGACAACAGTTTTCTTTATTTTGGTCACTTTTCTCAATGATGAAACAGCATCTTGATATTAAATGACAAAAACTTGCCAAAATGTTTTTTTTTCCTGCGGCAGGATGTTTGTGTGGGAGCGAAACGTGAAACGTGAAAAGTAACTTTATGTGTTTGTGGCAGGCCAACAGAAGCCAAATGTCTGAGCTGGAGAGCAGCATGAGCACCATCATTCAGGTTTTCCACAAGTACTCGGGTCACAAGTGCAAGCTGAAGAAGGCAGAGCTGAAAGAGCTGATCAACAATGAAATGAATCATTTCATAATGGTAATATGATGGCTTGAAAGCTATATTTATAGCCCCACACTGCAGAGTCCTAATCGCAATAACTGTGAGGGTTAACATAGCGTTATTGATAATGACTGATCTTTGTCCATCGAGAGAGACAAGAATGATGCGCAACATGAGATGTACTGTATTCAGAGTAATGCTTGACGTTTTACACAGTATGAGGCGTGTTCTGGTGAGTTAAGTCTGGAGTACTGAGAATCAAACTGAGCTTTTTTCTCCCGTTATTTTGGAAACGATCACTTTTATTTCTTTGATTTTTTGTTCGTGCTGCACAGAAAATCCAAGAGAATGAAACTCTGGATGAGCTCTTCTCTGATCTCGACCAGAACGGAGACCTGGAGATCGACTTCAAGGAGTTCATCGCCCTCATCGCCATGGTTACCTCCGCATGCCATGAACTCTTCATACCAAACCACCAAAATTAACATGCATGTTTAAAAACTGCTCATAAAACATTGTAACTTGGGTGACAAGTGTCTGCCTGACTGAGCGGATGCTGCAGGTTCCGTTAGTGTCATGAGAGTTTTATTTCTTCCAGAGCATTAAAGAGGAAATGTTGGGTTTTTCCTCTATATTGCAATTGAAAATAAAGCACCATGGGATAGCTATGTTGTAACTCGCACTGTCTGAATTTTATTTGTGTTGATAGATTAGTCAACCACAAGTTGTAAATGAAGATTTTGACTCACTCAAACTTTTCAAATCATCATGAAAGCTCCTTATATAAAAAGTCTTAAGCTTAACAATACAGAGAAAACGACACACATCATATGGACACAGAGTGACTGATGTCGTCCAGCTTTTAGGCCTGAATAGGTAAAATAAAAAATCCAAGCCTAAATTGGTGAACATGGAATTAAAAGAATGTAAAAACAGCGTCATTCATATAACAGCATGTCTGTGTCGGTTTCAACGGTCGCAGAGAATAGATCGGGGGTGTTGCTCAACCCTTTGGAGCTACACTCTCACTGTCATTCAAGTTTACTGAATAAGAGCAATAAAAAAGGATAAAAGGTACCAAAAAACATTTGACACCTGTGGAAGTGGACAGTAAATGATGCTTAACAGAAAGGTATAAAATACAGTTTCAACACCACCACAATGATTAAACATACAGTGCCTGAGCTAAAAGCAAACTATAAAAAAAAAACCTCTGGACTCTGGGCCATCCCACAAGTTAGGTTGACACTTAAGAAACATTTGAGAGTCATTTTCACTGTTGCACTTGGTGTCAACTAAAAACAATCATCGTCTCAGGTTTTTTCTCAAAAATTCCAAAGTATTCTTCCATGAATCTTCCTGAGCAGCAGCGTGAGGTGCTGGCTGACCTCCCCACAGGGTCATCACTGCAGAGAAAGCACCACAACACAGTTCACGTAATCACATACAACTTTTACTTTTACCATTTTCATGAAGACGTGAATGAAAACTGAATGTGCAAATAATGGAAGTGTTACAAATCCTCAAATGCTGGAAATGTGTGATGACATCATTTTAGGTCATATGAGCCTATCTAAAGTGTGATACCATCAACAAGTGGCAAATAAAGTGGAGCTCATATGATGATGGTCCTGGAGAATTGTGTAGCAGTGAAAAAACATCCAAAATATTTAAGAACTAATCAATAATGTTAGAGAATGTTAGAAAAGTGCAAGACTCACATTTTTCTGGTTTGACACGCCAGAAAGATGCTCTGACATTCGGCGAGTAGGGAGGCTCAATCAAGTGACCAGCATCACGGTAGGACAAACGACTAAACAGATGTGATTTGCCAGCAGACGTTAGGATTTCCTTTATCTGAAGATCAAAAAAAGAAGTATCATTTTTGATGAACAAGTCTTTAACAATTTCATCGGATAATTCAAACCATTCAATTCAGATTTCTGAATCATCATTAAAAAATGTTCAATGTACCATGTCTGCGTTCTCAGCACTCGCAGCGCTAAGGTCGTCTTCACCCACGATGTACATGAGTGGACATTTGAGGTCCTCTACCTGCAAAAGTGATATTATTCTTGAGGAGGGTTCATAACATGTTTTGATCTTCAGGGTCTGTTGCACATTGGCATGTGTTTGTAAATGTGCACCAGTGTCAACATCACCTTCGCTCTGTATTCAGGTGGAATAACAGACGGTAAGGTGAAATCCCTGAATAGGATATAGCCCTGATCATCTAAAGCCCCAAACCTTTCGCTACTAAAAGGTAAAAATGAGAGAAATATGACAGTATTAATTTCTCAACTGAGAGAAAAACTCTCGTGGTAAATATTTTTTTGAGTAGAAGAAGTAAAAGAAACATATTCACCGGCTTCTTACCCATCAAGATGATGACGGATGCCCTCTGTATCCGGGATTGAGAATCGACTTCCTAATGCCCCGTTGATACAAATCAGACATGACGGCTGAAGGACACAACATACTGGTCACATCAGATTTAGGAACAAACAGTTCATTACATGACTCAGCTCACTGCTTGCCAGCCAGGCTTTCATTTACCAATAAAAAAACAGAATCATGAGACTGACAAAGAGATGGCAGTGAGCGTGATGACGTACGTTGACGCCGCATTGAGTGGCAATGCGGAGACACAGGTAGACTCCAAACGAAAGTCCAATGAGCCCAATTCTGTCCCCGTCAACCTGAGGGTGGTCCTGGAGCAGGTGGTATGCCGACTGTGCAGACAGGTAGATTTGGTCAGTCGAAGGAAAATGACTGGATTATCTAAAGATAATCTTAAGGAGTTGATACTGTTTAGAATTAACAACTGAGGTACAACAAAGGATGAGGTACAGGCAGCACCTCCTCTTACCCGGAAATAGTTGTCGCCAACATTTATTTGGTCTGGAGGGCCAGGTAAGTCTTTATGCCCGATGTAGGCAAGAGAAAGACTAACATAGCCGTGGGACGCCAACAGAGCAGAACGGTACTCTACCTGTCCTCCCATTCCCCACAGGTCCAGCACGCCTGGAAACGGCCCTGGACCTGCGGGGCATGTCACAGAGCAGGAACAATTTTCCATCACGCCACAACAAACATGAAAATTATTGTACGAATGCACCGAGTGCTCACCAGGGGGGAGGAAGAGCGTGCCCACCAATCCTTTTTGACGAATCTCTATTCTCCTCACTCCTGGCGCCACGTACCAGCGTTCAGTCAGGACGGTCGTGAGCTCAGAGATCGGCCCCCCGCTGGGGGACACATGGCCCTTCATGAGGGAGATGTGGACCTGGTATGGAATCTCCACATTTCTTTTCCTCAGTCTGTTAGTGAATGAAACATTTGAAAAACTGTCAAACAGTAACCTATCACAGACATACGTATTTTACATCAGCAGTTTAGTTTCAGCTCTGAGTGAGAGGTAGAATTCACTTTTTCGTGGTTCTAATATTGTGCCTGATAGAAGTAAAAAACAGCCACATCTTGTTGGAGTATGAGGAGGAAATGGGTTACATGGCAAAAAAAATGGCCACTGTGTTGATCATGCACGACCTCAAGTGTCCATTAATAAGGTGTGTCACTGCGAGGAGACAAGTCCAGCCTGTCAGCAAGCAGGACATGAAACTGGTTAGAAACTTTGTTTCTGCAGAGCAGGACAGTCACTTGTTCCAGTCACTTGCCTTAAGCCTTCTCTTCCTCCAGGAGCTGGATGCAGACCCCAGAAGAGTCCCATCGGCTCACAGCCCACATATGAACCCCCCAGTGAGTGGTCACGAGTCACTTTGGACAGGAGACAGAGACAGGCTGTGAGAATCAAGGAAATGAAACCTTTTATATGAATATCAACAAGGTGACAATAATAATTACAATAATAATAATAATAATTTTTATTATTGTTGTTATTATTGATGTTGTTGTGTTTAATAAGTATTATATCTGATCATTGATGACAATCATATGAATAAAAACAATAACAATAACAATTATTATTGCTGTATTATTATTATTATTATTATTATTATTATTATTATTATTATTATTATTGAGAAATAACACAATGTAACGTTGAGATACTTGACATATCAAGTTGTGACACGTTTTTTTTATTTCATGAAAAATGAAAACACATATTGACATGACTGTTTTTTGGAGCTGGCTGTTATTCAGCTGTCAAAGCAGATGGCTTTGTTTCACTCACAGTTGACACTGCCGCCTTCATCAGTTGTATAATGGGCGAATGCCTCCCACAGGTCACCGTCCTCGCTATGCATGCGACTGCACACTGTGACAGGAGAGTGTGGAGGCAGGAAATTTCCCCTGATGCTGATCTGCTCGTCGATGAGGGCCCGAGCAGGAGCAGCCACCAGGAGAGGCGCTTGCTTCAAGCCACTCCTGCTGTAAACTGAAGGGAAAACAAAGAAACTTCACAGAGTCGTGCTGAGGAGAGTGCAATTTGTTGCTCTCAAGTCAATAATGGATATTTTCAGCCAAAACCTGTGCTACACTCAAATACCAGTACCAAGGGAAGAAATCAAAGACACTACATTGCTCTTTAGCGCTCTTTAGCAGACTTGCAATAAGTACTTTCTTGCATCATCCTTTCACCTTTTATATCAACTTCAATCTTTTCAGTTTACAGATTGTGAATCATTATCCAAGTTGCGTTTCATTCATGAAAAGCCTGTTTTTTCTAAATGAATTAAAGTTACATTTTAATAGAACCCGTCCAGTCTGGTCCTGCAGAGAGAGGTTAAACAATTGTGTTTATCAGATAACTCATCTCTCTCTCTCTGGTTTGATATGAATGGCTTGCTTTGTGTTTTTTCATATTGGCTCTTGTTCTGCGAAGCTTCACAATTTTGTCAATACAATTAGCGCTCAATCGTGTTTTTAGAATCTCAACATGTTTACTCCCATCTTTGTTTGACTGTTTTGTTTATCAAGACAGTTTTGACTTTCTCTGACTGTTAAACTGTAGACTGACCTCTGCAACTATCTACTCATCAATTCAGCCCTTTCCAGCCTGCACCAACACTGAGTTGTGCATCTGTATACCCTATACTGAATTTACTGTGTGTCACACGAGCACAAACAAAGTAAAGCCAATGATGTCTAATGCTCACAAGCATCACTGTCAATACAGAAGCAAACATCTGCTATCCTCAGAGGACTTTTTTTTTTACATGGCTATCACAGGTTTATTCTCCCACACAGGCCTGGACGGGGACGATAATTCGGCCCTGGACTTTTTGGTCCAGACTGGCCTACCACAATCGGCGTGCAAAAAGTGTGCCAACTCAGTCCGTTGATAAATGTAATCACACAAGCCCTAAATGACACGACTGTACTGAATAATACACTAAATAAATCTTAATAAAAATAAATAAACTCTAAAAAAAGAAATACACTTAAAGAAATACACTTAAAAAAAAAAGGTCAGCCACTGCCAGCCCATTACTGACCGGGACCAGGAAAACTCCCAGTACTCCCTATGGCAAATCCACCCCTGTTCCCACACATGCTCTCCACAAGGCCCAGCAAGGAAAAAAAATCTCACCTGCAGCACACTGAAAACCCACAAAGTTTGCATGTCTGCGGAGAAGGGATATGATCCTCATCTTTCTGAGCTGCTGTTCTGCTGAATAAATGGAACATGACCTGAGCATAGCGTGTATCTGGCCTGTATATAGTTAGCAAGGATCAAACATTGAAACAATCTGATCTGCTCCAAAAACTGCAGGTTTTTTAGTCACAGATAAAGAACACCTAAAGTGCAGGACTTCAAAATGAGATAAGAAACTCTGCTAATGTTCACTAAAGTCTGTATCTGAGTGTTCAAGCTTGTGTGTGTGTGTGTGTGTGTGTGTGTGTGTGTGTGTGTGTGTGTGTGTGTGTGTAATTTTTAACAGCTAACTGTGCAAATGTGTATCCCAAATCACGAAGAGACAAAACTTTAACAGCTTGTAAGTTCATTACAAGTGAAGCTATCAATACTACTTTGCATTTGAGATTGCTGTGGTGTGCGTGTAAAGTTAGTCCCTCTCACAAGTGTAGATGGAGCCCTGGCAAAGACATTCACACCGATACACAAACAGCAATTCATGGCAGTGGGCTGGGCTTCCTGTTTCACAGGATGATACTTGCTTCTTAGTGTTGTGAGGCTGGTTGAGACTGCACTACCAAACAGAATCTCAGATTAAAGCAAAGGGGCCATGACATCAAATTTCCCGATTTCTGGGGTTTTGGGTGCATCATTTGATGATGTGCTGTACACTAATGAGGCCATGTCAACATCAAAAGCGAGTATCAAAGTCCCTGTTCACGGTCTGTCCGCGTTCTATCTTTGTTCAGAAACGGTCGGTCCGAAAACAGCTCATTTTTCTATGTAGGTTATCTTTCTACACCATGTACATATTCTCCAATGAAAGCACACTAGTGCCCACAAGTTTATCTATTTTGTAAACGCTGTCTTGTCTGATTAACATTATTCATTGTCTGAAGAGCCCATGATGCTTAGATGTCAAGTATCTTTTCGTCTTCTGATGAGGCTTCAAGCTCAAACATATTCAAGACCAAACCTCGACTTACCATCCTAATGAATTTGTACATAGTGTCCGTCAGGTTGCCACCTCTGGCGGGCCACCTAGTGGCAGGCTTTTGTTTTTCTTCTTTCTCAGTGCTGGCATGGAACTGGTGGACAGGTGGTGAGGGGCTGCTGATTACCTGAATGCCTTCACATGTGGCGGGGCGTGGCTTTCAATTGCTCCACTCCCCCGAACTCTCCATAAAAGCTGGCTGAAACCACGCAATGATGCTAGTCTGTAGACATCTAATCCTGGATCTGCTCTGCCAACCACACTCTGAAAAGACACTCGACCGAGTCCTCGCCTCCCCTCTGGTTTTTCCCTCATGGATCCCTAGATCAAGCTTTCCCCCTGCACATCTGTGCACGCCACTTGCTCTCATTGTCCCTACACCCACTCTGCCTGTCTGGATCTGCAGCCTGTTTAAAACTGTTTTACGTTATCCTGCCATTTGAGGCAGCGTTTTGTGTTACAAACTGTTTTTTCGTTATCCTGCCTTTTGGGGCAGCGTTTTGTGTTATGAACTGTGATTTAGGCTCCAGTTCTGGAGCAACTCCATAAGTTAGTTTTTGTCTTGCATTCTTTCAGTTTCATGATAATTTATAAAGTAAACCTTCTGTTCAAAGTCTGTCTCTGCCGTGTGTGTGTCCGCACCTGAGTCTCTGGGTCCGCTTCCGTGACAATACAGTCTGGCTATCATGAACTAAGTGGGCAATACGACAGGCGTCGAGCAGGCTCTGCTGCTGCCTACCTTACAGCAAGCCATGGCGAGCCATGAGGCGATGTTAGGCCGTCATGACAAGCCTCTTCGGTCCTTGGTAGAAAGCAAGCGAGCAGTTTCCTACCATGTTTCTAATTTAAACGGGAAGCTTGCAACCATAGAGGCCCATCCTTCAGATATAGCAGCTTCTTCTCCCGTTACTGCTTTTCCTGTTAGCTCTGGTCCAGTAGATGCTAATTATCCTGTTCTTCAGGCACCTCATGAACCTTTCTTGCCAGTCCCAGAATGTTATGCTGGGGATCTGGGGGCGTGTCAAAGCCTTTCTGACGCAAGTGTTGCTAGTTTTTGAGTTACAGCCGGTATCCTATGCATCAGAGAGAGCTAAGATAGCTTATTTGATCAGTCTATTGAAGGGCCCAGCAAGGGATTGAGGAACGGCTGTGTGGGATAGACAATCTGAGGTGTGGGTTTCCTATGCCGCCTTCATCAAGGAGTTGAGAAAGGTCTACGACCATCCCACGCGTGGACAAGACGCTGGCCATCGCTTAACCACACTCAAGCAGGGTCCTAGAAGTGTGGCGGAATATTCCATTGAGTTCCGGACCCTGGCAACTGAGAATGGATGGAATGATATAGAGTTACAGAGCCTCTTCTGCAAGGGGCTGAATGACTAAATAAAAGATGAATTGTCGTACAGAGATGAGGCAGACGATTTAAATACCCTCAACTCGCTGGCCATCCAACTGGATAATCGTCTCCGTGAACATTGGAGGGAAAGAGGTCAGCAATCGATGATTGGATCATGCCAGGATCACGCACCTGTACATCCTTCTCTTGGGTGTAGTCCGCCTTCCGAGCCTGGAGCCAAACCCATGCAGATTGGCCACACACAGCTGACGCCTCAAGAACGAGACCAGAGGTGTTCTACCAACACATGCCTCTATTGTGGTAGACCCGGCCACTACGTTTCCCGTTGCCCTATCCGGCCAGTAAAAAGACTGGCTCACCCGTAATTGAGGGGATATCTGTGAGCCAAACCACCACCACCTCCTCGGAACATTTCCAAATCAAGGCCTCCCTCTGGAAGAATCAGTTCCGTCCTGTTCCTGCTCTGTTAGGTTACGGAGCAGAGGAAAAATTCATGGACAGCAACCTGACAGCAGAAATTCAAGTTCCCGACCGAAGCCTTGGCCCTGAATGGTCTCCCACTTGCTGAGGTGAGGTACAAGACTGCCCGAGTACATCTCCTTGTCACTGGGAATCATCACAAGATGCTCAGCTTCCATCTTATCGAGAGCTCAGATCCACCTGTGGTTCTTGGGTACCCCTGGTTAAAGCAGCATAATGCATCTCTGGATTGGGAAAAGAATGAAATTAAGTCTTGGAGTACCTCCTGCCATGCCCTGTGTCTCCATTCTGCTGTAACCCCTGCTCCTGCCACACTCCAGCCTGTGTATCATGACCTGGCCCCTGTGTTCAGCAAAGAAGATGCCTTGTCTTTACCCCCTCATCACCTAAATCACTGCGCCATAGACCTTCTGCCTGGTTCCACCTTGCCCATGAGCCATCTCTATAACCTGTCAAAACCTGAACATGTGGCCATGAAAACCTAAATCCGTGACTCCTTGGCAGCGGGAATTATCCGCCCATCTTCTTCTCCTGTTGGTGCTGGCTTCTTCTTTGTCAACAACAAGGATTCCACTCTCCACCCTAGTGGAGAGTGGAATCCTTCAGGCAGGTAATATCATTTAGGCCACTTTTGTGGCCTAAATGATATTACCTGCCTAGAACACCAACCAATGACCCTTGATCAACTCCGCTTTCACCTCTCTGCATGGAGCCACCATCCTCACTAAATTGGACCTCCGCAACACATACCACCTGATTCGTATCTGTGAAGGCGACGAGTGGAAGATGGCAATCAACACCCCTTGAGGCCACTTTGAGTATCTCGTAATGCCCTTCGGTCTGTCAAATGCCCCGGCAGTGTTTCAAAACCTCCTCAACAACATCCTGAGAGATATGATAAACTGTTTTGTTGGGGCCAGGCCATGTCTTAATGAGGGATTTTTCCAAGTCTGGCAACCAATGAACAACAGCGGCCCACTGAAACTTCGTCATCTCTGTCATTGGCTGAAATGCGGCCGCGCCGCAGGAGGCTCACTGATGTAACCCCAAAGGTGGTAAAATCGCGTTGCGCCCCTTTTCATCCTCTTTTCCCGAGGGACGCCGCTGTGTCAACAGCACTCCAGTCTCTGCTTCTCCCCCTGGTTTGGCTTCGCTGGTCCCTCGAAGCCAGCCAACTTTACCCCTTTTCAGGACACAACTCCTGTACCCGCCCCGCATGCCCAACCGAAGGATAGGCAACGCCGGGAAGCACGCTTGACATCAAGTAAAAGAACTTGGGTCTGGGTAGTGTTGGAATTCAGTCCTCTTATTTACCTATTACCTTGAATTCCTGCGTGTTCGTTAATTGGATTAAATGGAGTCAATCAATTTCAAGAA